>JASDQU011378281.1:21992-44653 GCA_032191745.1 Picea mariana | reverse complement strand
TTTTTCCTTTCTCCCTCAGATGGAGAATTTGGATGCCCTCCTGGCTATCCTTCACTCAAGCAACCTCTTTCTGAGTCTTTCAGGGTGTTCAACAACCCTGTGAAGATCCCTCAGTGGAGTCTTCCTTCAATTACAGAACTCAAAGAGTTCTCTTCTCCTGTTCTTATCTGCACATTGTCTCATTGCCCTCCTGGCAGAGTGTCTTCTCCCAGAACTTCCAGTAGTTCTATCTCCTTCTTTGCACCTTATGCGCCTGCTCAATGCCCACTTGGCAGAGCTCTCAGAATCCTTAGTGATTCTGGTTCTACTTGAACCCACAACAGAGTTCTTCTCAATGCATCACTGTTCATATGCTCAATGCCCACCTGGCAGAGTGTCAAGAATCCTCAATGATTCTGACTTCTTAAGAAATTACAGCAAAGTTCTTCTCAATGCACTACTGTGCATGTGCTCAGTAACCACTTGGCATATCTCTCAGAACCCTTGATGATTCTATCTTCAGTTGAACTCACAACAGAGTTCTTCCTCTATGCACTCCTTGCACTAGCTCAATGCCCACCTGGCAGAGCTTCACAGAACTCTTCAGAGATTCTGTCTACAAACTGTATTCTTCTCCACATCCTTTGCCTCCTGAGGTGTTCAACAACCTCAAAGTTCTTCTCCTCAGTTGATGATTTCAGCTGCTGTGCCCTCCTGGCACATCTTTGTCTGAACTTTCAGAATTCAGAAGTGCTTCAGTGCACTGGTATTCAGAGACCACAGTACTCTGTCATGCCCTCTTGACATGAAACCTCAAAGACCTCTCAAACCAGAAACCAAAAGAATTCCTGCAATGCATAAACATAACATACATTCACAGCATAATAGAACACTCACAAACGTTCATTCAACACATAATACATGCAGGAAAAATTTCTTTTGTTTATATTAAATGGCAAATGCTTATTTGTACAAGCTGTTCCTGAGCACGTCTTGTAACAAGGTCTCGGCTCTTCTATTTTCTTCTCTCTAATCACAGATTCTATTCTATGCTCCTAGCTCTCTCTCTAGCTCTCTCTTACAAAATGAGATCCTAAATCTCTTTTACCTGAGGGGGCTCTTCGAGCTCTTCCCTCCAGTCTACCTACCCTATTCAATTACATTGAATGGGCTGTCTAGTCCAGCATCAGATCTAGATCTTAGCATTACAAACATTAAAGGCCTACCTACTCTAATTCCTACACAAAGGCACGACTCTATGGCTCAACAACCTAAATATTATTTACATTCAAATTCAAAATTGAAAACAAGGGCTGCACCTCTCTTCAGCTTTGAATGCGTGTGCTTGACGTGGCTAGCTGGCTGGCTGACATAGAGAGATGCTCCTGCATCATAATCCTCAGATGAAAATCATGAGCTCCTGCTCATGAGCTTCCCATATCAGCTGTGGAAATCCTCCTGGATCCCAAATCATCCTTTGGAGTTGTTCATTTGCTCCATTCTGCTGTTGTTGTTGCTGCTGCTTCTGCGTTGCTACTGTTGCTTCCTTCCTTCTGCTCAGCCTATCCTTGCTGACAGTTTTTGTTGACCAGATCATTAGCTCTCTGATCATGTCGACCACTTCATCTAGATGCTCCAATGGCTGGCCCTGTTCATGCAGTCTCCTCAGCTGCAAAAATTTTCGGCACATGGGCAGATCACTGTGATCTCCCACGCCTTCTTCATCACCTTCCAACTTCACCTGTTGGATGTGCATGCTCTACACCTTCACCCTTATCTCCAGGGCTTCTATTTGTTCCCATGGATCAGAAAAGCTAATGCTGTCTGCCTCTTCTTCTTCTGCTGCTTCTGTAAACTCCCATGTTGCAGTCCCTTCAACTTCCTGGCTGAATGTGTCAAGCCACTCCTCAGAATGCTCGTTTTCTTTTTCGTTTGCTTGGGCAGCTTCTGATATCTGCTCCAATTCTTCCTTGACAGTCTCAGCTAGCTGTCCTTCTTCTGTTTTTGTTGCCTCTGCAACACAAATTTTTTCCTCTTCTTGGGCAAGTGGTAGGAATATTTCAATTCCCCCAATCATTAGAAGATTCCTCTTATCTTCCTCTTTTGTCAGTTGCACCTGCTGATCCAAAATCACCTCTGAGTTTATGAAACTCTCAGATAGTCTCATCTATTCATCCCTGCCCACCTGGCAAATTGGAAGCCTTTCGCTTCCCTCCAGGCAAATTATGAGATCAATTGATCCCATATTCATTAGCACTCCTTGCTGAATTGAACTCACCTCCGAGTCCATGAGACCTTTAGACAGTATCGAATGCTCATCTCTTCCCACCTGGCAATTTGAGATGCTTCCACTACCCTCCTGGCAGTATCTGAGGTCCCGCAGTGACCTTATTTCATTGCCCAGCTAATAATGTGAATTTTTCTAGCTGTCCTCATGATAGTCTCTAAGATCCCGCAGTGATCTCAACTTGTTGCCCAGCTGGAAAACTGGAATTTATACTCTGCCCACCTGGCAGTGCTTGATATCTTCAATTGATCTCCATTCATTCTCAAAATCATTGAGATCTTTCCCAGTCTTCGATTCACATATCTGAACCATTTCCTCAGGTTTGTCAAGGTTTTTAGCATGCCTCAACCATCCTCTTAACAGCCTATGCTATCTTCTAGCCATCAACTCCTTGACTGGCCATTTTGCTTTTGCCTTCCTCATAGGCCACTCATACACCCACCTTGGCTTGGCTTTCTTCTGTATCTCTGACACAAGTTCATCCATCCTCGTGTTCTGCTGCATCCGCAATGCAAGCTTTTCTATTTCTTTCTTTATATCAGCGAGCTATTCATCTATATCTTCTTGGCTCCATAGCTCTGAGTTTTTCCTTCTAGCATATCTACGGCCTTCAGTAGCCATGTTATTGTCTTTGTCTTCCCTCCAAGAAAATCTACTGCTGTCACTCTTCAAACCTGAGTGTCTCAGCTTATCCTACAGTCCTCCTCACTGCTTATGGATTGTTGCCTACCTACAGACAAATCCTTACAGTGTTTTTAGTACTCTTTCTTCTTCCTTCTCCTTTTGTCCCTACAATGTACAGACAGAATCCGCACTCTGATACCTTAAACCTGATGCAGTGTAACATAGTGCTTTTCTTCTCTGGCTTCCCTTGCCTGAAATATACAAGCAAGAATCAAGCTCTGATACCAAACCTGACGCAGTCGCATACCTCGCAGGGTCCCTGTGCCTGACCTCCTGGTCAAAAGGATCGTTTTGTCCAAATTCGTGACCCAAAGCGGCTCTTTCGATTCCCACTGGATTCTCAAATTCCCGATCCATAGGCCCTTATCTTTCCTCACGGTCTTCTGCACTTCGACCGCTGCCTCTCTTCCTCAATAGGAAAGATATACTTTCGGGTTTCGGGGTTTCCTGATCCCTAATGTCAAGAGTTCTCTGTCCTCTTGAATCCCCGATCTCTGATTCACCAATTTCTCGAAATGGCCTTTCTCACCTTAGCCCCTCCTGGCTATGCCCTATTCCATGTGACCAATTCTCATAAGACCACAACCTTATCTTTATTTCGGGGTTTTGGGCTTTCAAATGTCGAAACGCATAGACCTCTTGTCCATGGAATCCCCGATATCCCGATATGACATCAGCTAGGCCCCACAATGGAGCTTTCCACCTTATCGGGATTCCAGACTTCACAATTTTGAAATGTATGAACACTTTGTCCTCAGGATCCCCGATTTTTCGAATCCCGTAATGCCGATGAACTTTCCTATCAGGATTTTTCCCGAAGGCCTCGATTGTTGCCGCATGTCCTCCTATGATGGATGGTCCTGATTTACTCTTAGGATTTCGTGACTTGCGATTCCCCAATGACACAGTCCCTCTGTCAACTCAAAACCCCAGTAGTCAAAATACCCACGAGTTCTGGATTTTCGCCACATGTCTCAATAGATGGATGACTCAGATTGATTGCGGGATTTTCTCCATGAAGATTCCCGATCTCTTGTCATTGTGACTCCCGATATCCCGATGGCTAATATCTCGATGAGCCAACTCTTTTCGGGACTTTTCTCCTTTGCTTACGAGGGTTTAAACCTCAAGCAACTTATGTCCGATCCAACGACTGGCATAGTTTTGACACTTCTTGATGAAGTGTCTCCACTGTCCTTTCCACTGATCTTCTACGCATACTCTAGAGACTAAACTCCGCGCGTCTTCACCTGATCCAACGGTTGACAGGTATCTGAGTGAGATCCAATGGGTCACGATCTCCTCTTCTGTGCGCTCCTCCTACTCTCTACTGGACGTGGGAAATTCGATGGTCCAAAATCTATCGGCTGATCCAATGGCCGATGTTTCTCCTCCCAAACATTGGCACTTTCCTTCTCAGACTTGGAAGGATTTCAAGTGTCTTAAAGGCCTCAACCCTTTCTCTGTTTCTGCAATCTTCTCAGATTTAAGTCTTGCCTACGTTCTCCACGATGTTGTTCCTCCTGATCTTTTCTCCTTTCAAATCCTTGAAGGATTCTATGACTTCTGTGACTCTGCAGAGTCTTCACGCACAGATAGGTGCTATCTCTTCTGATATTTCCTGTAGCTTCGACCTCCAAGGAAACTCATCTTTTTTCCTTTCTCCCTTAGATGGAGAATTTGGATGCCCTCCTGGCTATCCTTCACTCAAGCAACCTCTTGCTGAGTCTTTCAGGGTGTTCAGCAACCTTGTGAAGATCCCTCAGTGGACACTTCCTTCAATTATAGAACTCAAAGAGTTCTCTTCTCCTGTGCCTGTCTACACACTGTCTCATTGCCCTCCTGGCAGAGTGTCTTCTCCCAGAACTTCTAGTACTTCTATATCCTTCTGTGCACCCTATGCACCTACTCAATGCCCACTTGGTAGAGCTCTCATAACCCTTAGTGATTATGGTTCTCCTTGAACTCACAACAGAGTTCTTCTCAATGCATCACTGTGCATATGCTCAATTCCCACCTGGAAGAGTGTCAAGAATCCTCAGTGATTTTGACTTCTTAAGAACTCACAGCAGATTCCTTCTCAATGCACCACTGTGCATGTGCTCAGTGCCCACTTGGCAGAGCTCTTATAAACCTTGATGATTCTATCTTCAGTTGAACTCACAACAGAGTTCTTCCTCTGTGCAATCCTTGCACTAGCTCAATGACCACCTAGCAGAGCTTCACAGAACTCCTCAGAGATTCTGTCTGCAAACTGTATTCTTCTCAACAGCCTTTGCCTCTTGAGGTGTTCAGCAATCTCAAAGGTCTTCTCCTGAGTTGATGATTTTAGCTGTTGTTCCCTCCTGGCACGCCTTTGTCTGAACCCACAGAATTCAGAAGTGCTTCAGTGCATTGGTATTCAGAGACCGCAGTACTCTGTCATGCCCTCTTGACATGAAACCTCAAAGACCTCTCAAACCTAAAACCAAAACAACTCCTACAATGCATAAACATAACATACATTCAAAGCATAATAGAACACTCACAGACATTCATTCAACACAGAATACATGCAGGAAAAATTGTTTCTGTTTATATTAAATGGAAAATACCTGTTTGTACAAGGTGTTCTTGAGCACGGCCTGTAACAAGGTCTCGACTCTTGTATTTTTTGCTCTCTACTCAAATATTCTCTTCTATGCTCATAGCTCTCTCTCTAGATCTCTCTTACAAAATGAGATCCTAAATCTCTTTTACCTGAGTGGGCTCTTCGAGCTCTTCCCTCCAATCTACCTACCCTATTCAATTACATTGAATGGGTTGTCTAGTCCAGCATTGGATCTAGATCCCAACCTTACAAACATTAAAGGCCTACCTACTCTAATGCCTACACAAAGGCACAACTCTATGGCTCAACAGCCTAAATATTAATTACATTCAAATTCAAAATTCAAAACGAGGGTTGCGCCTCTCTTCAGTTTTGAATGTGCATGCTTGATGTGGCTGGTTGGCTTGCTGACATGGAGAGATGCTCCTTCATCATAATCCTCAGCTGAAAAATTATGAGCTCCTACTCATGAGCTTCCCATATCAGCTGTGGAAATCCTCCTGGATCCCAAATCATCCTCTGGAGTTGTTTATATGCTCCATTCTGCTGCTGTTGTTGTTGCTGTTGCTGCTTCCTTCCTTCTTCTCATCCTATCCTTACTGACATTTTCTGTTGACCGGATCATTAGCTCTCTCATCATGTTGACCACTTTATCCAGCTACTCCAATGGCTGGCCTTGTTCATGCAGTCTCTTCAGCTGCAAAAATTTTTGGCACATGGGCAGATCACTGTGATCTCCCATGCCTTCTTCATCAGCTTCCAACTTCACCTCTTTGATGTGCATGCTCTACACCTTCACCCTTCTCTCCATGGATTCTATCTATTCCCACAGATCAGCAAAGCTAATGCTTTCTGCCTCTTCTTATTTTGTTGCTTCTACAAACTCCCATGTTGCAGTCCCTTCAACTTCCTGGCTGAATGTGTCGAGCCACTCCTCAAAATGCTCGTTTTCTTCTTCGTTTTCTTGGGAAGATTCGAATATATACTCCAATTCTTCCTTGACAGTCTCAGCTAGTTGTCCTTCTTCTGCTGTTGTTGCCTCTGCAACACAAATTTCTGCCTCTTCTTGGTCAAGTGGTAGGAATATTTCAATTCCCCCAATCATCAAAAGATTCCTCCTATCTTCCTCCTTTGTCAGCTGCACTTGTTGATCCAAACTCACCTCTGAGTTTATGAGACTCTTAGATAGTCTCATCTGTTCATCCCTGTCCACCTGGAAAATTGGAAACCTTTCGCTTCCCTCCTGGTAGATTATGAGATCAATTGATCCCATCTTCATCAACACTCCTTGCTGAATTGAACTCACCTCCAAGTCCATGAGACCTTTAGACAGTCTCAAATGCTCATCTCTGCCCACCTGGCAATTTGAGATGATTCCACTACCCTCCTGGAAGTCTTTGAGATCCCGCAGTGACCTCATTTTATTGCCTAGCTAGCAATGTGAAATTCCCTGGCTGTCCTCATGACAGTCTCTAAGATCCCGCAGTGATCTCAACTCGTTGCCCACCTAGAAAACTGGAATTTATACTCTGCCCACCTGGCAGTGCTTGAGATCTTCAGCTGATCTCCATTCATTCTCAAAATCATTGAGATCTTTCCCAGTCTCCGGTTCACATATTTGAACCATTTCCTCAGGTCCATCTAGGTTTTCAGCATGCCTCAACCATCCTCTTAACAACCTATGATGTCTTCTAGCCATCAACTCCTTGACTGGCCATTTTTCTTTTGCCTTCCTCATAGGCCATCCATACACCCACCTTGACTTGGCTTTCTTTTGTATCTATGACACAAGTTCATCCATCCTCGCATTCTGCTACATACGCAATGCAATCTTTTCTATTTCTTTCTTTATATCAGTGAGCTCTTCATGTATATATTCTTGGCTCCATAGCTCTGAGTTTTTCCTTCTAGCATATCTATGGCCTTCAGTAGCCATGTTGTTGTCTCTGTCCGCCCTCTTGGAAAATCTGCTGTTGTCACTCTTCAAACCTGAGCGTCTCAGCTTCTCCTACAGTCCTCCTGACTGCTTATGGACTGTTGCCTACCTGCAAACAAATCCTTATAGAGTTTTCAGTACTTTTTCTTCTTCCTGCTCCTTCTGTCCCTACAATGTACAGACATAATCCACGCTCTGATACCTTAAACCTGACGCAGTGTATCAGACTGTGTTTCTTCTCTGGCTTCCCTTGCCTGAAATATACAAGCAAGAATCAAGCTCTGATACCAAACCTGACGCGGCCGCATACCCCGCAGGGTCCCTGCACCCGACCTCCCGGTCAAAAGGATCGTTCTATCCAAATTCGTGAGCCGGAGCAGCTCTTTCAATTCCCACTGGATTCTCAAATTCCCAATCCAGAGGTCCTTATCTTTCCTCACGGTCTTGTGCACTCCGACCGCTACCTCTCTTCCTCAATAGGAAAGATGTACTTTCGGGTTTCGGGGTTTCCTGATCCCCAATGTCAAGAGTTCTCTTTCCTCTTGAATCCCCAATCTCTGATTCGCTGATTTCTCGAAATGGCCTTTGTCGCCTTAGCCCCTAGTCCATGTAACCCAGTTCTCATAAGACCGTAGCCTTATCTTTCTTTCGGGGTTTTGGGCTTTCAAATGCCGAAACGCATAGACCTCTTGTCCACGGAATCCTCGATATCCCAATATGACGTCAACTAGGCCCCACAACAAAGCTTTCCACCTTATCAGGATTCCAGACTTTGCAATTCCGAAATGTATGAACGCTTTGTCCTCAAGATTCCCGATTTTCTGAATCCCGTAATGCCGATGGACTTTCCTATCGGGATTTTTCCCGAAGGCCTCGATTGTTGCCACGCGTCCTCCTATGATGGATGGTCCTGATTTACTCTGGGTATTTCACGACTTTCGATTCCCCGATGACATAGTCCCTCATTCAACTCAAAACCCCGGTAGTCGAAATACCGACGGGTTCTAGATTTCTGCCACATGTCTCAATAGATGGACGACTCAGATTGATTCCAGGATTTTCTCCATGAAGATTCCCGATCTCCTATCATCGTGACTCCCGATATCTCGATGGTTGATATACCAATGAGCCAACTCTTTTCGGGACTTTTCTCCTTTGCTTACGAGGGTTTAAACCTCGAGCAACTTCTAACCGATCCAATGGCTGACGGAGTTTTGACACTTCTTGATGAAGTGTCTCCACCATACTTTCCACCGATATTCTACACACACTCCAGAGACTAAATTCCACGTGTCTTCACCCGATCCAATGGTTGACGGGTATCTGAGTGAGATCCAATGGCTCATGATCTCCTCTTCTGTGCGCTCCTCCTACTCTCTCCTAGATGTGGGAAATCCGATGGTCCAAAATCTATCGGCTGATCCAACGGTCGATGTTGCTAATCCCAAACTTTGGCGCTTTCCTTCTCAGACTTGGAAGGATTTCAAGTGTCTCAAAGGCCTCAACCCTTGCTCTGTTTCTACGAGCTTCTCAGCTTTAATCCTCACCTACGTTCTCCATGACGTTGTTCCTCCTGAGATTTTCTCCTTTCAAATCCTTGAATCATTCTATGACTTATGCACCTCTACAGAGTCTTCACGCACAGATAGGTGCTATCTCTTCTGAGCTTTACTGTAGCTTTGACCTCCAAGGAAACTCATCTTTTTTCCTTTCTCCCTCAGATGGAGAATTTGGATGCCTTCCTGGATATCCTTCACTCAAGAAACCTCTTGCTGAGTCTTTCAGGGTTTTCAACAACCCTATGAAGATCCCTCAGCGGACTCTTCCTTCAATTACAGAACTCAAAGAGTTATCTTCTCCTGTGCCTGTCTGCACATTGTCTCATTGCCCTCCTGGTAGAGTGTCTTCTCCCAGAATTTCCAGTAGTTCTGTCTCCTTCTGCGCACCCTATGTGCCTGCTCAATGCCCACTTGGTAGATCTCTCATAATCCTTAGTGATTCTAGTTCTCCTTGAACTCACAACAGAGTTCTTCTCAATGCATCATTGTGCATATGCTCAATGCCCACCTGGCAGAGTGTCAAGAATCCTCAGTGATTCTGACTTCTTAAGAACTCACAATAGAGTTCTTCTCAATGCAATAATGTGCATGTGCTCAATGCCCACTAGGCAGAGCTCTCAGAACCCTTGATGATTCTATCTTCAGTTGAACTCACAACAGATTTCTTCCTCTATGCACTCCTTTCACTAGCTCAATACCCACCTGGCAGAGCTTCACATAACTCCTCAAAGATTCTTTCTTCAAACTGTATTCTTCTCCACAGCCTTTTCCTCCTAAGGTGTTCAACAACCTCAAAGGTCTTCTCCTGAGTTGATGATTTCAGCTACTGTGCCCTCCTAGCACGCCTTTGTCTGAACCCGTAGAATTCAGAAGTGCTTCAGTGCACTGGTATTCAGAGACCGCAGTACTCTGTCATGCCCTCTTGACATGAAACCTCAAAGACCTCTCAAACCTGAAACCAAAACAACTCCTGCAATTCATAAACATAACATACATTCACAGCATAATAGAACACTCACAGACATTCATTCAACACAGAATACATGTAGGAAAAACTACTTATGTTTATATCAAATGGAAAATGCCTATTTGTACAAGGTATTCCTGAGCACGGCCTGTAACAAGGTCTCGGCTCTTCTATTTTCTGCTCTCTACTTGCAGATTCTCTTCTATGCTCCTAGCTCTCTCTCTAGCTCTCTCTTACAAAATGAGATCCTAAACTTCTTTTACCTGAGGGGGCTCTTCGATCTCTTCGCTCCAATCTACCTACCCGATTCAATTACATTGAATGGGATGTCTAGTCCAGCATTGGATATAGATCTCATCCTTACAAACATTAAAGGCCTACCTACTCTAATGCCTGTACAAAGGCACAACTCTATGGCTCAACAACCTAAATAATAATTACATTCAAATTCAAAATTGAAAATGAGGGTTGCGCCTCTCTTCAGCTTTGAATGCATGCGCTTGACGTGGCTGGCTAGCTAGCTGACGTGGAGAGATTCTTCTACATCATACTCCTCGGTTGCAAAATCATGAGCTCCTACTCATGAGCTTCCCATCTTAGCTGTGGAAATCCTCCTGGATCCAAAATCATCCTCTAGAGTTGTTCATCTAATCCATTCTGCTGCTGTTGTTGCTACTGCTTCTGCACTGCCACTGCTGCTTTCTTCCTTCTGCTCATCCTATCCTTGCTGACATTTTCTGCTGACAGGATCATTAGCTCTCTGATCATGTCGACCACTTCATCCAGCTGCTCCAATGGCTGGCCTTGTTCATGTAGTCTCCTCAGCTGCAAAATTTTTTGGCACATGGGCAGATCACTCTGATATCCCATGCCTTCTTCATCATCTTCCAACTTTACCTATTTGATGTGCATGCTATGCACCTTCACCCTTCTCACCAGGGCTTCTATCTGTTCCCATAAATCAGCAAAGCTAATTTTTTCTGTCTCTTCTTCTTCTTCTGCTTCTGCAAACTCCCATGTTGCAGTCCCTTCAGCTTCCTGGCTTAATGTGTCAAGCCACTCCTCAGAATGCTCATTTTCTTCTTCGTCTACTTGGGCAGCTTCCGATATCTGCTCCAATTATTCCTTGACAATCTCAGCTAGCTGTCCTTCTTCTGTTGTTGTTGCCTCTGCAACACAAATTTCTACCTCTTCTTGGGCAAGTGGTAGGAATATTTCTATTCCCCCAATCATCAGAAGATTCCTCCTATCTTCCTCCTTTGTCAGCTGCACCTGCTGATCCAAACTCACCTCTGAGTTTATGAGACTCTCATATAGTCTCATATGTTCATCCTTGCCCACCTAGAAAATTGGAAACCTTTCACTTCCCTCCTGGAAGATTATGAGATCAACTGATCTCATCTTCATCAGCACTCCTTGATGAATTGAACTCACCTCCGATTCCATGAGACATTCAGATAGTCTCGAATGCTCATCTCTTCCCACCTGGCAATTTGAGATGCTTCCACTACCCTCCTGGCAGTCTTTGAGATCCCACAGCGCCCTCATTTCATTGCCCAGCTGGCAATGTGAAATTCCCTGGCTGTCCTCATGACAGTCTCTGAGATCCTGCAATGATCTCAACTCGTTGCCCACCTAGAAAACTGGAATTTCTACTCTGCCTACTTGGCAGTGCTTGAGATCTTCAACTGATCTCCATTCATTCTCAAAATCATTGAGATCTTTCCCAGTCTCTGGTTCACATATCTGAACCATTTCCTCAGTTTCGTCGAGGTTTTCAGCATGCCTCAACCATCCTCTTAACATCCTATGATGTCTTCTAGCCATCAACTCCTTGACTGGCTATTTTTCTTTTGCATTACTCATAGGCCATTCATACACCCACCTTGACTTGGCTTTCTTCTGTATCTCTGACAAAAGTTCATCCATCCTTGCGTTCTCCTGCATTTGCAATGCAAGCTTTTCTATTTCTTTCTTTATATCAGTGAGCTCTTCATCTATATCTTCTTGGCTCCATAGCTCTAAGTTTTTCCTTCCAGCATATCTACGGCCTTCAGTAGCCATGTTGATGTCTCTGTCTGCCCTCCTGGAAAATCTGTTGTTGTCACTCTTCAAACCTGAGTGTCTCAGCTTCTCCTATAGTCCTCCTGACTGCTTATGGACTGTTACCTACCTGCAAACAAATCCTTACAGAGTTTTCAGTACTCTGTCTTCTTCCTTCTCTTTCTGTCCCTGTAATGTATAGATAGAATCTGTGCTCTGATACCTTAAACCTGACGCAGTGTATCAGATTGCTTTTCTTCTCTGGCTTCCCTTGCCTAAAATATACAAGCAAGAATCAAGCTTTGATACCAAACCTGACGCAGCCGCATACCCCTCAGGGTCCCTACGCTCGACCTCCTAGTCAAAAGGATCGTTCTATCCAAATTTGTGAGCTAGAGTGGATCTTTCGATTCCCACTGGATTCTCAAATTCCTGATCCACAGGTCCTTATCTTTCCTCACAGTCTTCTGCACTCTGACCGCTGCCTCTCTTCCTCAATAGGAAAGATATACTTTCGGGTTTCGGGGTTTCTTGATCCCCGATGTCAGGAGTTCTCTGTCCTCTTGAATCCCCGATCTCCGATTCGCCGATTTATCGAAATGGCCTTTCTCACCTTAGCCCCTCCTGGCTATGCCCTAGTCTATGTGACCAATTCTCATAAGACCACAACCTTAACATTCTTTCGGGGTTTTGGGCTTTCAAATTCCAAAACGCATAGACCTCTTGTCCACAGAATCCTCGATATCACGATATGACGTCAGCTAGGTCCCATAATGGAGCTTTCCACCTTATCAGGATTCTGGACTTCACAATTCCGAAATGTATGAACACTTTGTCCTCAGGATTCCTGATTTTTCGAATCCCGTAATGTCGATGGAATTTCCTATCGAGATTTTTCCCGAAGGCCTCGATTGTTGTCACGCATCCTCCTATGATGGACTCTCCTGATTTACTCTCAGGATTTCATGACTTGCAATTCCCCGATGACACAGTCCCTCTATCAACTCAAAACCCTAGTAGTCGAAATACCGACGGGTTCTGGATTTCCACCACATGTCTCAATAGATGGACGGCTCAAGTTGATTCCAGGATTTTTTCCATGAAGATTCCCGATCTCCTGTCATCGTGACTCCCGATATCCCAATGGTTGATATCCCGATGAGCCAACTCTTTTCAGGACTTTTCTCCTTTGCTTATGAGGGTTTAAACATCGACCAACTTCTGTCTGATCCAACGGCTGACGGAGTTTCGTCACTTCTTGATGAAGTGTCTCCACCGTCCTTTCCATCGATCTTCTATGCACACTCCAGAGACTAAACTCCATGCGTATTCACCCGATCCAACGGTTGATGGGTATCTGAGTGAGATCAAATGGCTCACGATCTCCTCTCCTGTGCACTCCTCCTACTCTCTCCTGGATGTGGGAAATCCGATGGTCCATAATCTATCGGCTGATCCAACGGCCAATGTTTCTCCTCCTGAAATTTGGGGCTTTCCTTCTCAGACTTGGAAGGATTTCAAGTGTCTCAAAGGCCTCAACCCTTGCTCCGTTTCTGTGATCTTCACAACTTTAAGCCTCACCTATGTTCTCCATGATGTTGTTCCTCATGAGCTTTGGTCCTTTCGAATCCTTGAAGGATTCTATGACTTCTGCACCTCTGCAAAGTCTTCATGCACAGATAGGTGCTATCTCTTCTGATCTTTCCTATAGCTTTGACCTCCAAGAAAACTCATCTTTTTTCCTTTCTCCCTCAGATGGAGAATTTGGATGCCCTCTTGGATATCCTTCACTCAAGAAACCTCTTGCTGAGTCTTTTAGGCTGTACAACAACCCTATGAAGATCCCTCAGTGGACTCTTCCTTCAATTACAGAACTCAAAGAATTCTCTTCTCCTGTGCCTGTCTGCACACTGTCTCATTGCCCTCCTGGTAGAGTGTCTTCTCCCAGAAATTCCAGTAGTTTTGTCTCCTTCTGTGCATCCTATGCACCTTCTCAATGCCCACTTGGAAGAGCTCTCAGAATCCTTAGTGATTATGGTTCTCCTTGAACTCACATCACAGTTCTTCTCAATGCATCACTATGCATATGCTCAATTCCCACCTGGCAAAGTGTCAAGAATCCTCAGTGATTCTGACTTCTTAATAACTCACAGCAGAGTTCTTCTCAATGCACTACTGTGCATGTGCTCAGTGCCCACTTGGAAGAGCTCTCAGAACCCTTGATGATTCTATCTTCAGTTGAACTCACAACAAAGTTCTTCCTCTGTGCACTCCTTTCACTAGAACAATGCCCACCTGGCAGAGCTTCACAGAACTCCTTAGATATTCTGTTTGCAAACTATATTCTTCTCCACAGCCTTTTCCTCCTGAGGTGTTCAGCAACCTCAAAGGTCTTCTCCTGAGTTGATGATTTCAGCTGCTGTGCCCTCCTGGCACGCCTTTATCTGAACCCGTAGAATTCAGAAGTGCTTCAGTGCACTGGTATTCAGAGACCGCAGTACTTTGTCATGCCCTCTTGAAATGAAACCTCAAATACCTCTCAAACCTAAAACCAAAACAACTCCTGCAATTCATAAACATAACATACATTCACAACATAATAGAACACTCATAGACATTCATTCAATACAGAACACATGCAGGAAAAATTGCTTTTGTTTATATTAAATAGCAAATGCCTGTTTGTACAAGGTGTTCCTGAGCACGGTCTGTAACAAGGTCTCGGCTCTTCTATTTTCTACTCTCTACTCGCAGATTCTCTTCTATGCTCCTAGCTCTCTCTCTAGCTCTCTCTTACAAAATGAGATCCTAAATCTCTTTTACCTGAGGGGTCTCTTCGAGCTCTTCCCTCCAGTCTACCTACCCTATTCAATTACATTGAATGGGCTGTGTAGTCTAGCATCGGATCTAGATCTCAGCCTTACAAACATTAAAGGCCTACCTACTCTAATACCTGCACAAAGGCACGGCTCTATGGGTCAACAACCTAAATATTAATTACATTCAAATTCAAAATTGAAAATGAGGGTTGCGCCTCTCTTCAGCTTTGAATGCATGCGCTTGATGTGGCTGGTTGGCTGGCTAACGTGGAGAGATGCTCTTTCATCAAAAGGGAAAAATAGAGGGGAGAAAGGAAAAAGGGGAATTCAGGTAAGTATAGAANGAAGGGGAAAAATAAATGGAAAAAAGAAGTTGGGAAAATGGAAAGGTGAGGGAAACTTGGAAACGGGAAATGGTCTCAAGAACTGGCTCCAGCTATGGGATTATAACCCTCTAGGGGTTGTCAAGAATATAGAATCTTTGTGACCAAGAGTCTTTGTCCATTGGGATATGGAGTCATAGATAAGAATATACAAACTGAAAAATAAATTTATGTACAAGGAGAAATAAAGTTTTTTAGGTGAAGAAACCTTTCAAATGTTTCTCATTGATAGGAAACATCAATATTTTACCCTTCATGTCTTGGAGCATATATGAATTAAAACCAATGATATTTTCAACAATGTATAGTCCAATCCAGAGAGATTCAAACTTTTTATCCATCGATGGTTTCTCCTTGGCCTTGTTCTGAAGTAACACCAATTCTCCCTTCAGAATTTTTTTTACAGTCACACTCTAATCAAAATATCTTTTGATACTTCGTTGTCTCTGAGAAGTTAGGTTCAGGACTTTACTTCATTCTTCTTCCAATTTCAACAACTGGTTGATCCTCCTTTGGATAGGTGAACTGTCTTCTGTATCTTTTGTATTAACTACAAAAGTCAAGGCATTGAGTTCGAGGCTGATTGGCATTTTTGCTTCTTTCCCATAAACTAATGTATACAAAGACATCCCAGTGTTGTCCTTTGGCATCATTCAGCTTCCCCACAACATGTCAATCAGCTTCATATGTCAATTCTTTTGGTTCTTGTCAATCATTTTATTTAATATATGAACGAGTGTCTTATTTGTGGATTCTACAAGACCATTGCCATGTGTATAATAATTTGATGATTGACCCATGATAATTCCATATTCTTCACAAAACTCTATAAAATTCGACCCAATAAAAATCAAACCATTTTCAGTGATAAATTTATTTGGGACACTGAATGTTGACAAAATATTATCTTTGAGGAACTTTATTAATTCTTCAGAATCAACTCTTTTTAATGCCACTACTTCTAGCCACTTTGTAAAATAATCTGTAGCGATTAGAATATACATGTGTCCCTTACTTGACTTAGGATTTATTGGGTCGAATACAACAAGTCCCCATTGAAATAATGGTTTCTCTACAATTATGGGATGTAACGACATCACATATCTCTTCATTTTTCCTGAAAAACTATTGGCATAATACACACTTCCTTATTGTGGAATATGAGTCTCTAAATATTGATGTAAAATAGAACCCAACTCTTATTATCTTATGGGTGGTGGCAGTAGGTGCAAAGTGTCCACCACATATTCCTTCATGGAATTATCTCATTAGTTCCTGGGCTTGGTTTTCATCAACGCATCTCAGTAGTATACCATCATAATTTATCCTGAATAGTATATCAACAATCATCACATTTTGATTTTCCTTCATCTTCAATTTTCTTCGCTCCTTACGGTTCATGGTGATAGGAAATTGTGTGGACCTCAAGTAGAATACAATTTCTCTGTACCATTCTGAATCAGCCAATGATTCTCCTACTGAAATTGAAATCATTTCATCCACACAATCACTATTTGCGATGAGCTTGCATAAACCTTGTCCTTTGACAACCTTTAAAGATTTAATTTCAATATCATATTATTCTATTGTTCATCTAGATAGCCCATTTTCCTTCTCTCAATTGTTGATTCAGNAGTCTGTGCATTCAAAAGTGTGCCATCGCTTTTACAAGAGCCAAGGCTTGCTTTTCCAGTTCTGAATATCTCAATTCATAATCATGGAGGTTTTCTCTCATGAAAATGATTGGGATTTCTTCACCCTTGGTATTCCTTTGAGTAAGAACAGATGAAACAACTATTTCTGCGGTGAACGAATAGATGATGAAATCCCTTTGAAAATTTGGACTGATAAGGATTGGAGTTGTGGTAATTTCTATTTTGATATTGTTGAAATATTATTGGGTATCCGATGTCCATTCAAACCTCTAATCCTTTTTCAAAAATAAATTGATCGGCTTTACAATACTTGCATAGTCAGGAACAAACCTTCGCAGAAAATTGATATTGCCAAAAAAATGATTGAACTCCTTTCTTGGATGATGGAGGGTTTAGTTCATTTATTTCTTTAACTCTTTATGGATCTATATAAATCCATTCTTTGCATACAATATGACCCAATAACTTGCCTTCAGTTACAATGAATAAGCATTTCTTTGGATTTAGAGAGACACCATATAATCTACATCTTTCAAAAAAAAATATCAAATGATGGATATGATCACCCATAGTTTTTTAATGCACTATCAAGTCATCTTGATAGTCTTCCATAAATTTTCCTATCAACCCACTAAATGCATGATCCATGGCCCTATGGAATGTGGCTCCAACATTCTTCAAACCTAAGGGAATTCTAGCATATGCATATGTCTCCCAAGGTGTTATGAATGTTGTCTTTGCTCTATCTTCCTCAGCAACCAAAACTTGGCTATATCTAGAAAAACCATCCAACATGCACATCCAGGGCTATCCAGTGACTTGCTGGAGAAGGAACTCCATATTAGGTAAAGGAAAGTTATCCTTTATGCTTGCTTTGTTAATATCTCTGAAGTCAACACACATATGGATTTCCCCCATCCTTTTTCTTACAATCACGGGATCTGAAAGCTAGTTGGAGTGTCTAATGGGATAAATTATTTCGAACTTCTTTAATTTCTCCAATTCAATCTTTACCATAGGTTTCAGTTTGGGGTTCATCATCTTTATTTTTTGCTTTACATTCTTTGCTTCTTCTCTCAAAGGAATAATGTGTTGGAATATATATTTATCATAATCTTTCAAATCATCATAGGTCCATGTGAACACATCAACGTACTATTTAAACAATGCAACATATTGGTCAACTTCTTCATTGGTACAATCAACTCCCAAGTTGACATATTTCGGGGAACTGCCAGTTCCAATATTGACCTTTCTTGTTTCTTGCACTTTTCGAATTGAAACTTCTTCCAGGAGATTCTTAGTATGATCATCTTTCATAAAAAGAGATTCAGATTGTATACAATCTTTAGTGACAAAAAACATGTGATCGTCTTCATCATCATCATCGTTCAAAAAAAAAAAATCTAGTTGTTCATCATTATCAAACACTTGCAAATATTCCATGTTATCGGGCACAGAAGGTCGGAATGCTCTTTCTACTTGAAAAGACATTTTGCTTTGTAAATCGTCTAGGTTCGACAATGAGGCCACCAAGGCCAATGAATCTGCCTTGTGATTCTTGTCCCTTGGAATGAAAGAAATGTTGAAGGAACTGAAAGATTCCATCAATTTGTTAACTCTTTTGAAATATAACTTAAGTATTTCTTTCTTGATTTTATACCTCTGGATGACCTAATTAATCACCAACTCGGAGTCGCTAATCACAATTAGATGTTCTATCTTCCTTTCTTGTGCAAAAATCATCCCTTGAATCAAGGATTCATATTCTGCCTCATTGTTAGTAGATGAAAATTGCAGTCTAATAGCATGTGGATGCACAATCTTACTTGGACTCATAATAACAATCCCAACTCCACTGTCAGAGTTTGAACAAGATCCATTGAATGACACTCTCCAATATCCTTCAAATAAACACTCTTGATTCTCCATATATTCAACTTTCTCTAGGATTTAATTATGTTCCATGTCTAGGATGGCATAGTTTCCAATCCCAACATCTATATAATCCTCCATTAACTCATTATCCTTCTTCTCGAAAGAGAATGGTTTCCTAGGTTCATGGGGCACCTTAATCATTGCTCCTTCTTTTCCTGGAATCATCATGCAACTTCCATCATTCATTATATATCCTCTAATCATGGATGTCCAATCTCTTCCCAGCACAACTTTGTATGTCGGAGGAAGGTATACCACAATAATGTTGAAAACTATAATAATAAGGGGGGTTGCCATTATCTAAGCATAAAAGTCCCTGATTTCTCCATAGGCTGGCACTTTTCTATAATCAATTTCATATACACTTTCACCAATTTCGTAATACTTGGTGCAACTCATGTCCGATGCCTCCATGACTGCCAGTGGTATGATATTATTTGTTTCACCAATGTTAACTAAATAATTATGTAGCGCAAAATCATGATTTTCAATTGAAATGTAAAAGGGAGGAATTTTACCTCTCAGCTTGGAAGTTGACTAGCCATGGCTTTGTTTTGGACTGGTAACAACAACTTCTACTTTTTCAGATGGATCATCCAACAATTTCAGAATGTTTTCTCTTTGTTGGGGAATCTTCAACACTTCTGTAAAAAGCAGAGTTATCCTTAATTTACTTAAGTACTCTATGACATTATATGTCATCTGAGTGGAGTTTGACGTCGATTGTTTCCCTTTACTTCCAATGCTATCTATCACTTTGTCATTTGGCCTTTTCTCATTTGTTTTTTTTTTTTATCTTTTTGGCTTTATTTTTTGCAGTCATTCTTATTCTTGGATCTATTTACAAGTCCTCTTGTCTGGGTGACATTTTCTTGCGAGTTGGGATCATTGTCACCTTCTTCAAATATATACATGTATGTATCACATCCATCCATATGCACAGTTTCGGGACTTTCATCAAGTGAGTAATGATTTTCTTTATCAATTGTTTGCTCATCATACACATCATCCAGAACAACTGCATTGGGAGTAGGTTATCTGGGAACCCTTGGTCTTTGTGTATTATCTGTGTTTTCAAACCTCACTATGTTTTCTTAGGGAGGGTTCATTCTTTTCCCTGGGACTAACATTCTTGGATTTTACACATAATTATCTCCCCTTCTTAGTATGGTTATCTCGTTCTTCATTTTATTGATAATTCTATTCATTTGTGCAATTTCAATTCTTTGCTTAGTTTCTTATGCCGCCACAGGGTCAACCTTTACATTAGGTATGGTTCCTTTGAAAAATCCTCCTCCCATTGTTTGATTTTGTGTCGGTCATGGATTTAATTCTTCGTTCTTTCTTGAACTAGAATCTCCTTGATTATCAATACTTAATCCTCCCAACTACCTTTGTACTTTTCCCAGTATAATGTTGGGGTCGGCACCCATTTCAATCATAATTTATTCCATCTCAGTGGCTTTAGTCATTTCCTCCTCCAAGGTATCCATTTGAGATGTTCTGATAGCATATTTCACATTCGAGGGCATAACATTCTTATAACAACCGAGAATAATTGGGTCATTCAGTCTTTTATCTTTTGGAATCTTACTCAAGGTTTTATAGAACCTGAGTTTAAAATCTTGTATCCTTTCATTCTTCCTTAAACCAATCTGGGTGAAATTGGTGAGAAGGGTGTGATAAGCAATTGGAGGGGAGAAAATAGTCAGGAACATGGCTTTGAGGTCATTAATTGAGGAAATTTATCTACTTGGAAATGTCGTATACCATTCATACACTCTTTCTAATAGCGTTTGCAGAAATAACCTTACCATGACATTCTCATAGTCAACATGGTGAAAATCACAAACATCAAGATATAAGTGTAGATACCTCTTTGCATCGATTGCTCCGTCTCCATAAAATTCCTTTAGAGATCCTTTAGGGAGAACACGATGATCATGTTGCTCACCTAGAATATTCAAAGGGGAATCTCTTATTCTTCTTCTATTTTCAAACCTTAGGTTTTCTTGATTTCTTGCAGCATCTCTTCTACCTCCTTGTCTCTCCTCATGATGTTTGTCTTGGGATTTTTCATTTCTTTCTTCCATATCCGGAGAGGTTCCAGGAATATGCTTTTCACTTTTGAGAATAAAGAGTTTCTTTCTTTTACTTCTGGTAATGGGTCCCTTGTACTCGTCCAACTTCAATCCCAACCTTGTTCTTGTGCTGCTCTAGCTATCCGTTGGTTTGTTTGGTATTGTATCTTGTCTCTCCTCTGTCTCCGGAGGATTTGATCTAGGTGGATATCGATGGCCACCCACTTATTCCAACTGGCTCATTTTGACAGTTTTTCAGTTTGGCAGTTTTTCCCCTAGTTTTCGGGTCCCGAACTTCCAGGGTCATTTTGAGGCCCTAAAAAACGTTTTTAGGGATATCCATTATCAAACTATATGATTTATCCAAATTATTATGGAAAAATGTGTAGTCCTTGGATAGAACTTTCCAACGAGATATCATGCACCTAAAATGGAGGTCGTATGCAAACGTTACGCCCCTGAAAAGTCGATACACCAAACTAACCAAAACGGGGTCCACAAAACTGTTGGCTTTTCATCTTCCAAGGTTAGGGTTTTGGATTTTCTTTATGTTAAAAAATCTGGGGTTAGGGTTTTGGACACATCTCTTCTTAGAGATAAATTGTCACCATTCTAGCGAGTCTTTCACTCTATATTTTTATAGTCTTTGTACATTTTGGATCATTAATAGAAAATTGTGTATTAATGTATCTTTGTGTTTATGATTGCATCTATAATACATTCCTTTTATATTATTGGATATCCGAGATATCTATGTACATTTCTTTATTATATCTCTGCTCTCATTTCATGCCAAAAATAATCTGGATCAATGGTCTCAGAGCAGGTTTCTTTTGATCGTTTTCTAGTGCATGTCCCCGATGAGGTATGAGTATAGAAAGTTGGATCTCAAGCTTGTCTCTCTTGAGTAAAATCGCTCTTGCACACCCAAGAAACCCTCCATGGTGGAAGAAAACAAAAATGATGGAGTAGAAGATTCTATCAATCTGTTGCTTGAGCAAGCTCTCATGCGACAAAGGGATGAAATGATAGAGAATTTTTCCCACATCCTTCAATGTCTACTGATAGTAGTAGGAGCATATTCATCAAACGACCAATTTAGAAGGACCTATCCTTTCAAGGTATAGGTTAATTTTTATATTCCCATATTTGAAGGTCAGATAGATGCGGATGACCTAGACAAATGGTTAATTTGCTGGAAGTTTATTTCTATGTTCACCATTTTTTTGATAGGGAAATGATCACCTTCACACTCCTTAAGGATATCCCCGATGTCAAACATTGGTGGGAACTTACTGGGAGAAAAGTTCCACATAGGAGTTTGGAATATATAGGGTCGAGCCCACTTGGGATTTTTTTGTGGATGCGATCAAGGAACAATATTACCCTATTGGAAACTATGAAGACTAGTATATGAGATGGACCACAATGCGACAAGATAGGGGCCAAATGATGTCAATATTCACAAATAATTTCCATACCTTATGCACCGAGATGGGTATCAAAGACTCCAAGTGACATTTGGTTTTGAAATACCGTGGGGCTCTACACAGATACATCCAAACTAAAATGGATTTATGGAAATCTCATCACTAGGTACTGCTTATTGATATGATGTTAAAATCAATAATAAATTTAAGCACGAGAACAAGCGAGAGTTCGGGTATGCAAATTTGTAACAACTAAAGTATGATAAAGATGACCCTAAAAAACAACCTTCCGAAAACAAGTCCAAGCCAC
>JASDQU011378281.1:0-15689 GCA_032191745.1 Picea mariana | reverse complement strand
TCAGGCAGAGCAACCTTGGGAATACTGTCCAGTTTTTTTACAAATTTCTGCTGCGGGCCAGAGACCGAGCGTTTACCAGAGGCAGAGATCAGGGCCTTGAAGGCCGTGACTTCAGGGGGAAGGGGGGGAGGGGCCTCAGGGCCACCTCCAGACGCCATGAGGAGCAGACGGGAGGGCGCAGGCGCAGGCGCGGCTAGGGAAGCGCCGCGAGCGACATTCCTCCTTCTTCCCAAAAATATTAGTTAAAACTAAAATTAGACATCAAACTTTTTGGAACAGGGAACCCATCCAGATTCCAACTCAAAAATGGTTAATGGTTTGGGTATGAGAATGTAAATGTGCAATGCAAAATGCTTCTAATCTATGTGAAAAATGCAATTTTACTCTACCTATCCTAGTTAAGAGAAAATGTTTAAACAATGGACATAAGACCGAATATATTTCTAAGATTCACTTCCATACGAAAAATATATTCTAGAAATAATAGCAGAAAAACATATATATGAACATGAATAAAGTCAAGAAAAGTATCAAACTAAATAAATTTCTATAGTCTTGAGTTCAACACATGAAAGCAAACACATTCAAAAAGCAAAAATAAGACTGTGAATTCCAATACATAGTAGTCTACAACATAAATAACACAATCTCACAACAATTCTAGTATGTATTAAGCATAGAAATAGTTCATAGCCTATTCATCACACTAGAGTCCAAGCTTTCGAAAAAAATGCTAGCCAAAAAGGACTTCTCCTTATTCGAAACTCATAAAGAAGATTACAAGTGTGTGTGAAAGCAAAAATCCCCTTTTCTTTCTTTTAGGTTACATTTGTATCTTCTTACAACAACCAACACTTGGTTGCTTCAATTCCCATCTTGGTAGTTATTTTCCCTCTTCGACTCTTTCCCTTTTTTATCTGTATAACTCTTCACTTTCCAAAAGGTATTTTATTATCATTTGGGAGTTACAATTAGTTATGAACTTTTCCATCCATATAGGTGTTACATGCATCATATTGTGAAGATATGTTTGCCATGCGCTTGTGGCTTAGAGTTTCATATTCCACATCATATGTACTTAATTCCTTTGACATGGGGTCTATTCCATTCTTGAGTGTATTGATATATGAATTAATTAAATTAACATAACTTGAGGGATTGATAAATGTTCGATCAATAATTCCTTGGTGATATTTGATGTTGTTCCTATGGAGATTCATTTTTACTCAATGGTTTCTTCTATTTCCTTCATCCTTTCAGGTGTTGGTCGAGGTGCACTCATTTCACCAAGTGGATGTAGATGGAATCTTTCAATAACCTTATTTTAGCTTGCTGGAGATGTTGGCATTTATTCACTGTGGAAATGATATCTTTTTCGAGAGATGATCTTACTGACCTACAATTAGCTAGTGTTGTATAGTTGCACTGAATCTCCTTTTGATTCATTATCGGGAGACTCCCCAAAGCATCCCTTTGTTTTGTCTACCATTTTATTTTTTCATCTAAACCCAATTGCTTTCCTTACAAAACCAATCCTTTTTCTTTTCTATTGTCCAAGGTGGTTAAGAATTGAGATGAATTGTCTTACAATTCCTACAAACTATTGTACATTTTCCTCTGTGTAGCACTCGCACCATCCTGTATGGTGAAATCACATGCCTTGAATGTAGACAGGTTGATCAAGTCTCCTTCTGGGTGTGCTAGTTTTTTTTTTGGAAAACATATCTCTTTTATAGTCTTATATCTCTTTTTCCATTTTGAGAATGTTGGCCTATGTTTCTTGCATACAAGTGACACTCATAGAAGTTGCAGCCACTGGATATTTATCTTTATCCATGAGCATAGGTGTCTCCATAAGGAATATCAACTTTATGACACTGGCCAACTTCAACCTCTTCTTCATTTGTCTACGATTTGTTTCTTTATTTTGTCAAAGACAAACATGTCCAACGTTGCAACTAAGTCTGAGTTTGATGGGGTGAAATGGACTAGGCCCATCTTAGGGAGTGGAAAATGGACTCTAATGATGGATTTCCATGTAGGATCAGTTGAAATATTGATATTAGACAAGCCTTCATCCATAGGCTCTTTGTCATTTATTTGCTAATTCTTCTTTTTCTCTACCTCTTCCTTGGCTCTAACTTCTCCTTCCTCCTTTGCCTTTCTTTCCTCAACTTCCTTTTGCTTCCTCCTTTCTCTTTAATTAATTCCTCTTTTTTGTGGACTCTTGTCATTCCATGACATATTTCTTCTCTTTATTTATCCCTTATTCTTCATATTCTTTCTATTTCACTTCTCATTCAATCTTTTCTTTGTTTTCCTGTGTCTTATTGTCATCTTTAGATCTCGTTCCTTTGCTTCCCATCTTTTCACATCTAACTCATTCAAAGATGTGGCCCTATGATAGATCTCTTCCTCATGCAATGCTTCATTTTTATAGGGCCATATCTATTTACATATTGAGCAATGACAAGCTACCATACCATGAATATCATGCCTCCTAAATATTTTTATTCCAAAATGGAAAATAGCCATTGCTTTACCTTCTTCCTTAGTCATCTTTGCATTGTCTATGTTGCATGCACCCACACCCAATGGCAAGGAAGGCTAAGGAGATTTGTTATTTTGGATGAGGATAGCTCCAACTCCATTTATATAGGTCTATAAGCTATTTTGTACAAGACCAATTTATCTGGAATGAACTTTGGTAGCAGGTGTGGAGACTGAGTAGCTCCAAATATTCTCATGTAAGTGCCCTTCTCTCTCACATATCAATCACCAACAACACTTAGAATTTACATATCCTTTTCTATCATACATGGTGTAGGTCTGTAGAGAATTAACATGTAAAAAGGTGCCATGAATTTCTCACATATCCGAATTTAGTGGATTATGTAATTATGTTCCCATAACATTTGGCAATACACATGCATTGGCTTCTCACTGGGTAGCCACTGTCATCCCATCCCTATAAAAATGGTTGTTAGTGCACACTACATCTAGCATATAGGAAGACATATAGAATGTTGGGGGAATCTTGATAGTGAGGTACTTGATACAAGATATGGTCTGGCTTAGAATGATTGACAAGATAATAGAATAGTTGAAAACAATGTCGACCTTTGTCACTTGATACATTAGAGGTACCCAAGCCTCTCTGAATTGGGTTGCATCCTCTTCCCCGTATATCCTATTGAACAAGATGATAGTTAGCCTATAAGGTGTTCTAAGATTTGTTGTGGGGTACACACCTTCCATTCATGATCTGATATTCTTTTATTGAATCCACTAGCTCTTTAGTAACTAGTGATACTTTAGGGTAAGTTCCATGATCCATTCATCTATCAGATCGACCTCTATTATGGGGAACTTGTAGCATATATCCAGGATGAAAGGTTGGAAAGATGCAATAGCCTTCCATATTTATTTTTAATCAATATATTGTCAATGTATGTGTGAGTAATTAACCAAGATATGTCTTCGATGCAAGGCAACACAACTAACCTAACTGCCACCTTCCTCCTTAGTCATATTTTCATTGTCTATGTTGCATGCACCCACACCCATTGGCAAGGGAGGCTAATGAGATTTCTTATTTTGGGTGAGGATTGCTCCAACTCCACCTATATAGGTCTATAAGTTATTTCTTACAAGACCAATTTATCTGAAATGAACTTTGGTAGCAGGTGTGGAGACCGAGTAGTTCCAAATATTATCATGTAAGTGCCCTTCTCTCTCACATATCAATCACCAGCAACACTTATCATTTACACAACCTTTTTTTATCATACATGGTGTAGGTCTGTAGAGAATTAACATGTACAAAGGTGCCATGAAATGATCACATATCCTAGTTTAATGGATTGTGTAATTATGTTCCCATAACATTTGTCAATGCACATGTATTGGCTTCTCACTGGGTAGCCACTGTCATCCCATCCCTGGAAAAATTGTTATCAGTGCACACTGCATCTAGCATATAGGAAGACATATAGAATGTTGGGGGGGTCTTGATAGTGAGGTACTTTAATACTGGATATGGTCTGGATTAGAGTAGTTGACAAGATAATAGGTTAGTTGAAAATAATGTCGACCTTTGTCACTTGATACATTAGAGGTACCCTAGCCTCTTTGAATTGGGTTGCATCCTCTTCCCCGTATAACATGTTGACCAAGGCAACAATTAGCCTATAGCGTGTTCTAATATTTGTTGTATAATACACACCTTCCTTTTTTGACCTAGGATTCTTTTATGGAATCCACTAGCTCTTTAGTAACTGGTGATACTTTAGGGTAATTTCCATGATCCATTCATCTATCAGATCGACCTCTAGTATGGGGAAATTGTAGCATATATCCAGGCTAAAAGGATGGAAATATGAAGTAGCCTTCCATATTTATTTTTAATAAATATAATTTCAATGTCTATGTGAGTAATTAACCAAGATACGACTTCGATGCAAAGCAACACAACCAACCTAACTGCCATTATGAAGACCAAACCTCGTCGTAGCCTTGTATACACCGACACAAATATTATTATCTCCTTATAATGGTGGTAGTTTAGGGTATGTCTCTTCTCATAACATCTAGTATATATCACCTCGCTCATAGTTGGTTCCTTTGTCAATTCTGCACACTGTGTTCGCATATAAAGGGCCTATTACCTTCCCTTCTTTTGACTCCTATGGTGTCTCTCTATTTGGGTTGATTTCATGAATTGTCTCCTTCTATTTATGTGTTATTATATAATCCATATTTGAGTCCTATGGCTCATCCATATCAATAATAGTGCACATTAGCATGGTTAGGAAAAATAACAATATAATGTTTATGTTCATTTCCTTATTGGCTAACTTCCTTAAAACTTTAAGTTCACTTCCTGAGATGAGGAAATGTCTTATTGGTTTGAGAGGATTTGGAGGCTCCTAGCAAGCTCACTACTTGTAACATTGTGTTATGCATAGGCAAGATCATCTTGGGAAGGTGACTAGCAAGATGTCAATGGAGACCACAGGGCAATGAATTTACTACAACCAATCTCATACATTGTTTGTGAAGTAAGGAAACATCCATTCCCATGGTGCCTTCGGTCTTAGAACAAAGAAAATTTAGCTATCAATGCTAGCCTTGGTGAAGGTTTATTCATTGCTTTAGCCACCCATTTTTTATTTTAAAAAGGGAACAACGAAGTTAGTTGGGTTGGCATAAACAAATTGGTGTTTAGTTCATAGAAATTCCAACACCTACGCTTTGCTAGAGTTAAGCTTAGGAGCAAATTCGAGTTAATGTCATTGCACTCCTACAATCAAGATATGGAAGGATCAAACAAAATATAGGTGGGAGCTCCCTTGAATAAAATTGAGTGGAGCCTCGTTCTTATCTCTTTCTCTAGCTTTGACAATTGTTATGAGGATGAGGCAGTTCTAAAACACTTGCTGAGTGAATAAGAAGGAAAATACCCTTGAAACTAGGGTGAAGATTGGCAAGGGAAGCGGATGACATTTCATCAAGTGAAAGATGGGCTCAACCATGGGGTAACAAATAACCAAGATATGGGTACTATTTTAATGGAAATTTGACTTCTCATGTCATGACAGGGTTATTTCTAAGTGAGATGTAATTTTATGATGGGTCACAGGGGTAAACTCAAAATGTGTGAGGATCAAGCCTAAATTTTTCCTAAATGGGTTGAGTTGAATGCGCAACCATAATGTAAGGAAAAATCATGGGAAAAAAGGAGGCGACAAAAGAGGTAGACGTGGGTATTTAAACGAAAGGGAAAAGATCATGTTAAATCAAATCTTTGAAATGTAACCAACGTGTGTACTTAGCTAGATGCACAACCATCGATGAGTAAGTGGATCTTGAGATGATATGGAGTTTGTTTCCTCTTTTACTTGATGTGAATGAAAAGAGGCTTCTAAACCCTACCCACACAACAATGAAGGAGTGAATAAACGATTGCATAATAATGAAATCTTTTACCATTCCACACTTTGAGTCCTTTATATTCTCTTTGCTTGCCCCTTTTAACCTTTTACAAATATTTTTTATTTTGTGGGTTGTTGCACCCTTATAATATTTTTTGGTTCATGTTTTGTTGCATGACATCAAATCTTGTAATTGGCAGTGTGTTGGGACATATCCCAGGTTTCATTATTTGTTTCTTGGACTATGTTTCACGATGTAAAAAATTGAAAGTTACACCTTCATGCAATGGGTTGCAAGCCCTATTTTATTTGTTTCACTTTGTCATGCGCTTTAAATCTTCATAATTTGTGACCTTTCTGACATATTTCATTCTCAAAATTGAGCCCTTGCACCTTGTTTCAAGGTCACCAAACTCTAGTTTTCTTGTGAAACATTTTTCTAGGGTGTATTGTCACAACCCTTTAAATGTTTGAAGTTAGACGAACTTGTGACATGTCACACACTTCACAATTTCCATGTTTTAGTTCGTTGTGAAATACTTCTTTGAAGAACTTGGTGCATCCTTTGAATGTTTGAAGTTTGACTGCCTTGTGATATGTCACACACTTAATGACTTATGATATTTGAGTTTTTGTGACATGTTTCTTTGAAGAACTTAGCATGATCCTTTCAATGCTTGAAGTTTCATCCACATGTGATATGTCACACTCATCACAAATTTTTAAATTTGCAAAATATTCACCAAGGTGACTTTCAAGGTTGATTTCAAAAGTTGCAAGGTAGAAAATTGAGAATGTTGCACAATGTCGTAGAGCCCAAGAAGTTAGAAGTTTGGAGGCTTTGCACAATGTCGCAATAGAGAAAACGTTTTAGGGAATGCTAAATCTCATGAAAACTTCAAAGAATTTGAACTCAAAGTGCTTGATAAAGAAGGTTGTCAATGGGGGGGGAAATAGACTTAGTAAAACTTTGAGAGTTATGAGATTTAAGATAAAAAATCTCAAACAAAGCAGGATGAAAACTAAATGAAAGCAGGGGACTATAGAGCAACTAAAGTAGCTTCAGGATGAAGTGAAGTTTAACATGCAAGTGGATGTACACCAGACCTTAACTCATTCAATCAAGGCCCATGACTACAATCAAGATCAATATTTCAGGCATTATAAAAAGAAGGAGGGGTCCCCAATTTCTATTCAAGTTTTGCAACAACAACCAGAACTTGGGGGAATTGTTTGAAATAACAAAGACTCTTATAAAGAAACCAACATCTCCCCTTAAAGGATATTGACTTCAGCTATGGGCTCCCACTAGATATTTTCCCTTGTAAATTAATTGTACAAGTGCCCAATTTCAAGCTTGAGTGTCCTACTAGCTATAGATGAAGGGTCGAGATGATGAATTTAATTAACTATTTTCACTCTAGCCTCAAATGCCAACATAGTACCATAGAGTCATTATAGATCATCGATATTGAAATCTACTCGGATTTCCTGGTCATGTTCTCTTGGTATCACTTCGCTGCCAATGAACGTTCATAGCCCCGATGGAGTCACCTTGGTATTAGTGAAATTGCCCCACTGCAAAAAAGCATGTAGAGTTTGGTGGAGATACCTGCATGTCCCAAATGATCTCAAACTCCTTTTCTGATGATTTACCTTCTTCTAATTCTTTTGTTTCTTTTTATTTTTCAAACAAGAGGTGGATGGGGGGAGGTCAATAACCTTTAAAGGAACGAGGGATGATGCATGTTATCGAGAACATATTAAATATGGTTGAATGGTGTGTGTGTGTGTACTGTGTACACACACACACACACACACACACACACATTCCTTCATATTTGACTTTGAGTGCCCCATGGTCTCATCCCAGGAAGACATTGGGCATTATTAGTCCCAAGGAGAAAAACCAACATTGAGAAGCTTTATTCTAGGTAAGTTAAAATAAACAAACTGAAAATAAAAGAAATAACCAAAAAAATTAACATGCAAACAACAAATCAAAATTAAAGGAAACACGCTTAAAACAAAAATAAATCCAAGCAAAGCATCAAATGAAATTTGTGAAAACAAGCAACCAAATATCACTTTATAATTCGAGCATTTACATGAAGGATGTCTACTTACCCTTCCAAATTTTACAATTGATAAATGCCTAGGTCAAGCTTCCTGATTACTTGGAAAGGACCGAGAGTTTGTGTCTATAGGAACATACAAAATTTTTCAAGCATACAGAGATATCTCATTTTCCCATCCTTATTCTAATGAATCAATTGGGTCTAGTATTTTAGCTACTAGCTTGCATAGACCTTACCCTCTTACTATAGTAGCAAGATTTAACTCTAAATCATATTTCTACATGGTTGTTATCCAGTTTCCTTTGCGTTCACCAAGTTCTTTCTACACAAACGATGATCTCATGGTTGGGTGGGGTACTATTTCTTTCATATGATTCTTCAATATGTAGGGGTTGAATTATTTGACAACTTTATAAACAATGAACGCTTGCTTATTGATCACTGGATATTTTAGCTTATCCCCTTGTAGACTAGTACTCATGAATGACATAAAACACTCATTCCCTTGCTCATCTTTCTCTGTGAGCAYGACTGCAAGAAAATGATCAGATACAAATGTGTATAGTGAAAAATCCTTGTTAAAGTATGGGTTGTGCAATGTTGGGGCAACAACTATGGAAGACTTGATGTTTTTGAAAGCCTCCTTATGAACAAGAGTCATTTTAGACTCAATTTCCTTCTTAAKAATTTTATGCAAAGGTTTGACAATCTCAACAACATCATCCACAAACCTATAGAAAAAAATTATCTTGTTGAGAAGGAATACAATGATTTCTTGTTATTAGGCATGGGGATACACATGAAGGTGTTAGCTTTCTCTAGATCCAATGAGATCCCATCCTTTGATATGATGTGTCCTAATAAATTTCCCTTTGAAACATTGAAGATTCTTTTCTTTGGATTGGGAGAAATGTCATATTTTTGGCATCTTTCAAAGATTTGTTTCAAGTTATACAAGTAGATGACAACACTCTTCTTGGAGTATATTATGACATCATCAAGGTAGACGACAACACTCTTCCAAATCAGCCTTCTGAAGGCCATGTCCATTTCTCTTTGGAACATGTCGAGCACTCAACACACCCTAAAAAGTCTTTGTGAATTTTCTCTTTTGGGTACCACTTTGTCATTCTTGAATGGAGTCAGTTTTGTAGGGATCAACGGATTTTTTTGTTGTTTCGTTTTATCATCGAACACATTTGGTTTGGTTAGAGGTTTGTTGACAAACTGACCTTTTTCTCTAAGTAAGCGTGGTATAAATACTAAATACACACAACTTGAATTTGTTTTATAAAATATCCACGCACCAATCGGTGATTCTGGCCAGGGAAAAAATTTCTCTAAAAATCGTGGATGTATTGTCAACATCAGCAAAATCTGAAAGATAAAATGTCAACATAGGCAACAACAATCGTCGATCGTCGATATATATTCGACATCGATGAAGAGGGAGAAAGGGCACTATAACATATGTCTAAAGAAAATAACTGACGCCGAAAAGAAACACTTCTCATGCCAAGAAGGTCAAATCAACCGTCACATGTTTTTCCACGTAGATAGTCAGTATTGCTTGGTTATCCTAGGGGCACCAACGAAACAACGTCAAAGACAATCGACCGATTCTGATGCAATCATTAACTACCGGTCTTTTTTCTAGAAAAATGAACTTTTGGATTTATATTGAACCTTTATCCACTGACGCTAATGATCCTGGGCGATCTATGTTGTCCATTTAATGATCCTGCATATCCCCGATCATACTAGTCCCATAGAAGTGCGAAAATGCTCGTGTAATTGGAGGAGATACCTCTAGCTAAGTGAAGAACGAGGTTTGTGATATGTTAGACATTTAAGAACTTCACGTAACCGATACCATGATGTCGCGCACCGACCAACTTGCAAAATTTGAATTCGTCGATAAACTCTAAAGTAACACGCTCCTCCGCCATCAAACTACATTGCATTTAATCCTAAGCATGATGTGGATTCTGTTATAGATTGTATAGATCATATCTGTACTCCTGAATCTAAGATTCTATGTGAAAAGGTAAGTATGTTTTAAATTTGCAAAGTTTGTGCCCAAGCATGGAATTCCATTTGCAAATTATTGATCTCCCAGGAATACGAAGGAGAAAGAGAGAGCATCAAAGAGGTTACAATTCATTGTATCACTAAAATCACTAGTAAGCCTAGGTTATTTCTTGCAAGGAAGAGGTAAGCTTGGTCTTTATTGTTTGCATTTACGATTTCGTCGAATACCGCTTGTTGAAGTTGGCTCGCAGCTCATTATAACATTTTGTGCAGGAAAATGCCTTCGTGGAAGCCGTCAACCAGACACTCTCCAAGAACGCCCAAAATTAAAGAACTGGAGATCGCCGAAGGCTCGACACCGACGACCGCAAGGGAAATTGATTTTGTTTCAAAGACGTAGTCAGTTATTTGAACTTCTACTAAGAAACAGTTTACCCAGCCCCCAACGTTAGGGGACATAGAGGCAAGCACTAGATCTAAAGTAATTCTCCCACAATGGGGGGATCTTTTTAACAAAATCAGTCAGGAAGATTACATAGAGTTTACACCTCACAACAACCCATACGTCAGGGTATTGGATGGCCAAGTTTTCCTGAATATTAGGCAATCATATCTGCACATGGTGGCTTTTCGGACCCCAGTTCTTCCCTGCATCAAAACCCTAGGATGGATAATTGACCACGCAGACACGATAAAATGCACGGTCAATAATGAGGAGGGAGAATGTGAGGGTATCTTTCTTCCAGTAGAGGTACAAAAATACTACAAACTCAGAGACCTAGAGGAGAGACTGAATATAAAGTTTGTGGTTAGGTTTTATGAGTTCCATGACACCAACATGTTACTGGCCTCGTGGTGGAAAGAATATAAAAAGTTCACAAACAGGAGAAATGGTTGGTACAACACAGTAAACCTCAAAGAGCCTTATATGCATTTAATGGCTTTAATCTGCCGATTGTAAGGAGAAAAAGACTCTTCAAAATTTTCAGAAGTGTGGATGCCCTTAGCATATACCATGGCAATCTCAGGTAGCAGTTTCAATTTGGGAGCCATTATTTCCAAACAGCTGAGTATCAACATCCTACAGGCCCAGACACCAAAATATGGAGAAACATCAGTTTTACACATGGAATCTTACATGTTGGACATAATCTGCGGGAGAAACGTTTTTCGCAAGTATGAATTTAAGATGACATCTTGCCAAGTTACTTGTACATGTTTATTTCAACATTTTTTTGGAAAATAGGTACAATTTTTTTTATGCCATGATATGTGATGAGTTTATATCCAGAGTGCACTTTATTATATTTATAAAAGAATGCCCTATGCTTTCAACGACAACCAAAAAGATGATATCCAAAGTTGGCCACTGGTATTTTGAAGAAATAGACACTTATATCAGAGTGTTCAAGGATACTAGTGCACCACACTTGCTCCTCGTCCATGTCCCAGACCATCTCATATTGGGAGAAATCTGCTACCAGACCATCCTTGATCAGGGGATCAAATTTTGCTCAAATTTCAAAGTGCTCGGAATGCGATGAAAACAGTGCCATTGCGTCCATCTCGTCTTCTTGATTCCGGCGGTATATTTACTTTGTCAAATGGACGCCATATGGAGAAGATATCGCGATCTGTTCGTCAAGGCAAACATGCAAAAATTTTGGTGCTGACTGTACAGTCTGTACGGTTTGACGTGGCAGGGCCATACGACCGTACAGGGGTGATGTGGCAGATGATGGTTGGTTGACAGTTGGCAAGTCAGGAGTCGACANGAATGCGATGAAAATAGTGCCATTGCGTCCATCTCGTCTTCTTGATTCCGGCGGTATATTTACTTTGTCAAATGGACGCCATATGGAGAAGATATCGCGATCTGTTCGTCAAGGCAAACAGGCAAAAATTTTGGTGCTGACTGTACAGTCTGTACGGTTTGACGTGGCAGGGCCGTACGACCGTACAGGGGTGATGTGGCAGATGATGGTTGGTTGAAAGTTGGCAAGTCAGGAGTCGACACGTGTCTATTGGATGGCGAATGGAATGAGGACACGTGGACCAATCTGGAGGCACCACGTGTCACTCATTGTTTGGTTTATGGGTGTATGTAAAATTATGGGAGTCCGCGGGGTTCGACCCCCGGACCTCCCCCACTATGTAAGCCTTGACAAACCTCCGCTGACCAATGTGTCGCCGCATGAGTCTTGTTAGTTATGTGGTGCCAAATATATTTAACTTTGTTTAAAGTTTAAAGCGGAGAGGAGACGGGCCGGGGCTTAGCCCCGACGCATAGTTTTATTACACCACATATAACCATTGTAATATAACTGCGCGCCATTGTATTACATATTATATAATCCATGTTTTCAAACTATACCATTGTGTATAACGCACGGGAGGTTATGTTATGAAACCCGTGGTTTATCATATGACCGGAGCGCGGGAAAAGGAGTTCCAACGATTATGGCGGTTTAACCACTTTTATCCATGCGCGAGGTCACATGACCCATACGCCCAGGTGCCTAGGCGGTTAGGGGTTGGAGGCGCCTTAACCATTCTATGGTTTGCACCGTTGGCGCGGTTGCACCCGGTGCTGGGTTTTCACGCTTTAAAATGCATGTGAGCCAGGTTCATTAAGGAGGGGTGCGTTTTCTAGATGCAGAGACATCAAGCTTGAAGAGGGAGACTTCCAGGAGGCCTAACTTCTTCATTTTTCGACCGATTGAGGTGTCGAAAGAGCCCAGACAGGGGTTTTGGGACGCTCTGAAGCCATTGGAGCAGTCGGTTTGTCAGTTTGAGCATTGTGAGGCATGTTTTTGAGCACTTTTTGAGCAATTAATAACAATGATCCATTGGAAGCTGGACCAGGAGATGTAGCCCATAAGAGGGGTGAACTCCTTTATCAATTGCTGTGCTTATGTGTTTATGTTCAATGATTACGCTGCTATCTATGTGTAATTTGCATAAGTAATCCTTTAATTTATGTGTTGCAAACTGATCCTTTTTCTTTAAACACATAACATTCACTTGCAATAATTTTTTCAAGTTTTTTAAGTCTTCTTCATTTTTAGATCAAGTTGGTATCAGAGCACTGGTTTTGAAGACTTGATTGTTTGCAAGTTTTGTTTCTGATTCTCACAAGGTTGAAACTCACAAGAGGAGAAGGTCAACTTGTGGAGCCAAGTTCTTATCCGACAAGGAGGAAGCAGATTCATTCACCGCAAGTTTCAGAGAGACATTCACCAAGCATGGTTTGTACAGAAAGTCATGAACGTGTTCCTGCCGAAGAAGAAGATCTCATACAGACTGTCATGGAGTTGAGAGATATGATGAAGATCTTGATGGAACGGAACATAATGTCGTAGGGTGAAGGCTCCAACCCTTCAATGCATAAGGGAGGCGGTGGTGACAAAACTCCAGGCGGAAATGGAGGGAATGGTGCTTCTCCACCACCCTCTCCTCCTCCATCATCATCATCTTCTTCTTCTTCTTCTTCTTCTACCAGTTCGAAACATCTTCCGAATGGGCATGGTAAAACTCCTTCGCAAATTCCTTCATTAAATCTTGATATAAATTTGAGTTGCCAATTTATAATGGAGAAGTTAACGCTGAAAAGTTAGATAACCGGATACGTCAAATTGAAGTATATTCTAGAATACAAAAGATTCAAGATGATGAAACCAAAATTCAGCTAGCTTCATTAAGATTAGATGGTTCAACACTTATTTGGTGGGAATCTAAGACACAGGAGGAAATGAAAAAACATGGAAAAATTTTGCTTTCTTGGAATGATTTCATTATAGCAATTAAAAAACAATTTTATCCATTGGCATATAAACAAAAGGCAACCATGGAATGGCAGAATTTTAGACAAGCTAAAAGACAGAATGTACAAAGTTTTACTCAGGAATTTAGGAGAAGAGCTTTGGTTTTGGGAGTTGATTTGTCTTCACAAAAAACATTGCTCAAATATATTGGTGCTTTGCATAGTTATTTGAGGAATACTATACTTATGTTTAATCCTTCGAATCGAGATGAGGTTTGTGTACAGGCTACTCATTTGAAAGTAAGGGGAAGGAACGATACTCATGAGGGTTTCAAGAAGACATACAGCCAGGGAGACAAAGGGAAGAAGAAATTCAAAGGCAATGGCAGGAAGAATGCTGCAGTGAAGAAGGAGGGAGAAAAGTTCACATGTAAACATTGTTCAAAAGATGGCCATGATGAAGACCACTGTTGGAAGCTTCATCCTGAAAGAAGACCCAAAAAGTTTGGCAACAACGACAAAGGGAAGTCAAAGACTGTTGCGACTGTTTTACAAGACTTGGGTTCGGATTTTGGTGATGAGACGAAGATCACAACCATGGGTTACCAAGGTAATAATTATGTTGCTAGTACTAGCTCTTCAAGTAATGCTAATGTCGATGTAACTCAACAGGAGAAAATGAGAATTGAACTTTTTCATATAAGGGTTGTTTCAAAACATACTAAGATAGACACGTTATTTGATTCGAGATCACAAACAAATCTTATTTTTGAAGAGACTGTTAAGAAACTTAAGTTGGAAACAAGTCCACATCCTAAACCATACCCTCTTGGTTGGATATGTGATAATGCTAAGTTACAAGTAACCAAGAAGTGTAAACTTAGGTTTGCTATAACTGCAAATTTCGTTGATGAAGTAGAGCTTGATGTGATTTCGTTGGATATATGTGGTATTTTGTTGGGAAGTCCTTATTTGTATGATAGGAAAGCTATTTTCTATCGTCAGGAGAATAAGTATCATTTGTTTAAAGATGGGTTTGAGTATGTTGTTAGAGCTCACACTAAGAAGATGAATTTATCAGTCATAAATGCAGGGCAAATAAAGAGGTTAGTTAATGCTAGTAAAAATTTTGTTCTCTTAATGATCAAACCTAAAAATGATGTTGAGAACGAAGCATTTCAAGGTTGTGATGAAAAGTTAAAATCCAGTCTATTTGAAGTTGTTAATCAGTATGATAACATGTTTAAAGAACCTAAGGGGTTGCCTCCGAAAAGAGGAATCCAACATGAAATTCAGTTACAACAAGATTGTCCACTTCCAAACATTGGTATGTATAGAATGTCAGTGATGGAAAATGCTGAGATTAAAAAACAAATTCAGGAGTTGTTAGACAAAGGGGTAATTATACCAAGTTCTTCACCATGTGGATCTCCAATTGTGTTAGTTCCAAAGAAAGATGGTACGTGGCGAATGTGTGTTGATTTCAGGGCTTTGAACAAAATTACAGTTAAAAATTGTTATTCTCTTCCTAGAATTGATGATTTGCTTGATCAATTAAAAGATGCCAAATATTTCACTAAGTTAGATTTAAGGAGTGGTTATCATCAGATCAGAATTGCTGAGGGCGACACATGGAAGACAACTTTTAAGACTAAGCAAGGTTTGTTTGAATGGATGGTAATGCCTTTTGGACTTTGCAATGCACCTGCTACTTTGATGCGAGTTATGAACGATGTCTTAAGACCTTTTCTGGATGATTGTGTTATTGTCTACTTAGATGATATTTTGATTTTCAGCAAATCTCGCGAAGAGCATATTGAACATGTGAAAAAAGTTTTGGATGTTTTGAGGAAAGAACAATTGTTTTTGAAGTTGTCCAAATGT
>JASDQU011378279.1:6900-24036 GCA_032191745.1 Picea mariana | reverse complement strand
TGTTATTTTATTTATGTTGGATTTAGTCCATTTGTTGTAATTATACCTCCTAGTCTCCTATATATACCAAGGAGACATTTTCATTTTGAATCATCTTGTAATTGTACATTTATGTGGGAATAAGGAGGTTTCCCCCTCAAAGAGGCTTATTATCTGAGTTTCTCTCTTTTTCAAGGCGTTGAGTACTTATTTTGAGGTTTTTCTATGCTATATTGATATTTGGTTCTTAACAATAAATGCATAAAATTGAAAAGTGGATTGCAAAGAAATTAATGAGTATCAAAAGACATGATAGGGGTGTAAATAAACAATGCTGAGGAAAGGGTAACTCAATGAACCAAGTTCTCCCTATACAAAGGAACTCATGGAGATGGACATCACATGTGGCCTTACATGTCAATGACACCATGAACATGAAGTAAACCCCATGTCATACCGCTCATTCATACTTACACTTTGATGGGTTTCTCGAAAACTACTCCTCTACTTGGATACTAGCACACTTAATAGATTTGTTTGATGATCCTCCCATACCTAAACTTGGAAAATTGCATAATGTCAAAACCTTGTCTACACTTTGAAGAATATATCTAATGTTAATTACTTACGTGTATTTTTCATTAAAATATGACTTACCTTTTATGGTTCTAATGAATCCTGTATCCATGATGGTTGGTCTCACTTGATTCTTTGACCCCTTTCTTGATGATGATGTACCCCTTGAGACACTCCTTTGGAGGAAATTCGCGATGCTTCTCTCACACGGTATGGAGGATGTTGCACCCCTGATGACTAGAATTGGGTCATGTGATGACTTAGCATGCTATTTGACAACTTACACCACCTCTTGGACCCAGGACATTGCATATGTGAGCTAAGACATTGCATTGTTGGCTTGATTTGTCACTTAGAGGGTAGGAATCCCCCCACCTTGGACATTGCACCCATTTGAGTAAAGTATGGTTTTTTTGGATGATGTTTCCCTTTATGAGGATGGTACACCTCTTTAGAGAGGTTATGGAGCCATTTTCCATGATGATTGCATGCTTGGAGGTTAGGATGTTGCACATGTAGAGAATGATGTCATGTTTGAGGATGATGTGACATTTTCTTGATCCGACATAGAGTTTGGATAATGATTTGGAACCTTGAGGACGAGGATATGTGACTTAATTAATGAGGAGGCATGACCTTTGATCATAATTTTCACCTTTTGGGAGAGAGACATGAATTTTGGATTTTTGTACCCCAAACCTGACATTCTCTTACAAATTTTGGAATCTATTTCTTCATTCCTTCCTAAAAAAAATATTTTTTGATCATTCGATATGTTTTAAGGAACCTTGAATGTCCTACCATATTAGAGTCATGAGACTCCCTTCATATTTTTTTCTTCGACTTTGATTGAGGAAATAAAAATATTCTACCCTTGTGCCCTAAAATATCTCTCTTCCATTCCCAACGTTCCATAGTTTTCATCCCTTCCTTAATACAATGTATTTTTTGTCTCGTACTATTATCATTTTTCCATGCATGGCAGGCTTATTCTAACCACACCGGAATGGAAGATGTAATGGAATATAAAGTTGAGGCTTCTTTTATTATGGAAAGGGAATCTTCAACCACAATGCCCTTTCTCTTTTTGTAGATTATTTCAAAGTCAAACTCCTACATATTTTCTACCCATTTTTGTTTCTCTTCTTATAAAAATATTTGATCCAAAAATTACTTTAGGATATCATGGTCTGTTTTGAATTTAAAATGCCTCCCAATGAGATATTGGCACCATTTTTTATTGCATGTAAATTTGAAACCATATATTTCTCATATGTATATTTCACCAAGACTTTTCCCTTTAATTATTTAATTTCAAAACCCAATGGTCTCTCTTCTTGCATCAATACTGCTCAATTCCTTGTCTAGATGCATCGCATCCAACTATAAATGTTTTTTCCAAAATCAGGTGTTGCCAATAATGGTGTAGAAGACATGACATCTTTTAAGAGTGAGAATTCCAAGGTATCCTCTTCATCCATACAAATGAACTTTTATTCAAGAGAGAAGTGAATGGGATTGTAATGCATGCATAATTCTTAACAAGTTTCTAGTAATATCATAATTCTTAAGAGTCTTGATTTTCTTAGGAGTAGGCCATTTTTTTATAGCTTGGATATTTTGAGGGTCCACCTTAACCCCTTCCCTTGAAACAATATGACCCAAACTTGTTTCCCAAAAAAACATTTGGATATTTTTACATACAATTGATTGTTCTCAAGAATTTTCAGGACTTGATCAACATGCTTATTGTGCTCTTCCCATGATTTTCTATAGATAAGTATATTATCAAAGAAAACCAAAACAAACTTTATAATATGGGGTCGAAAAATTTTATTCATAAGGCTTTGAAATGTCGAAGGAAAATTATTCAATCCAAAAGGCATGTTCAAGAACTCATAGTGCCCATCATGAGTTCTAAAATTTGTTTTGGGAATGTCTATTGGGGAATAAGGTCGAACATGACATGAAACGAAAAAGATAATACTAAAGATAATCAAAGAGGAGACAAAAAATTTCAAAGATAAATGTGGTGTCTAAATACATTGTTACAACACTTAATAAGAGAACACTATGATCATAACATCATAGTGCATATTGTACACCTTGATCCACATGATCTTTGTTTTTTTTTGCTTGGTGGTAATGACCCAAGAGGTCTGTTATTTATAGCCTCAATATCTAACCAAATTCCATAAAATTGGGAAGATCTTTTCCACATGTAACTATATGTTGTTATATTTGACTCCACTAAATATACATTGTTGAGTCATCTCGATAAGGATGCTTGACCTGACCATCCATGCATCTAAATAGTATTCAATTGTTGGGATGGTCGATCCATCACTAGACTATCTTCGACTTCTGGTCGATAGTCCGATAGACAGGCATGTCGACTACTCAACTGAATGATGTAGATTTTGTGTCGATCATCTGACAGATTATTAATCCAGATGTAGGTCAACCACTCGACCGCTTAAATCTAGGAGAGGTGTGATGAACCATCGATGCTTAATGTTCCAACATGCCCCATCAACACATGTCTTTGGATATTTAGGAGGTGAAATTATGTCATCCTGACACCCCCCCCCATAATTGTAGCTTCTTGAATCCCAAACATCATACAAATCTTGATAAATCTAGCTTCAGCTAAATGTTTGTTGAAGATATCAACAACTTGATCATTTGTTCTACAATATTCAAGAGATACAACATTCTCATGAACCAACTATCTCAAATAGTAAGAATGGATCTCAACATGCTTCATCTTATTGTGGGAAACATGATTTTCAGCAACATGTATAACACTTTGACTATCACAATATATTGTATTCGAGGTCCGAATAGGAAGGCCAAGTTCTCCAAAAATTTGGCAGATCCATACTGCTTCAATGTGTCCTTGAATGACACCACAATATTCTACTTCTATAGTCAACAATGAGACTACCTTATGTTTCTTGCGTGACCACACCAATAGTCGAACACTAAAGATAAACACATAGCTAGAAGTGGACTTTTGATCATCACTGTCACTAGCCCAGTCAAAGTCGATGAAGCCAACTAATGAATCTAAACTTCGACAATACTTGATACCAAAATGTGTGGTACCCTTGAGATAGTGGAAAATGTATTTGACTTCTTTTCAGTGGCTTTCTTTGGGTTCATGCATAAATCAAGAAACCACACTAACAACAAAAGAAATGTCAAGTTGACTATGAGTAAGATAAATAATATTGTCAACTGATTGTCAATAAAGTGTAGCATCGACTACAGGTGTTTGAAAATTTTTGGTAAGATTTAATTCAAATAGAAAAGGAGTAGCATATGGCTTTCAATCAGCCATCTTAAAACATGTCAAAAAATCCATCACTTATTTAGACTTAGAAATGAAAAAACCATCACACAGCGGTAATACTTGAAGACCCAAAAAATAATGTAGAGTACCAAGATCTATCTTGTCAAAGGAGTCAATAAGTTGTTTCTTCAATCTAAGGATGAGATAATTATTAGTGCTAGTAATGAGTAGTTCATCTACATATACAAAAAAAATCAAAGTGTATCCATTGGAATGGAGTACATACAAGATGTGATCATATTCTCAATGTTTGAAACCAAGTCGAAGAAAGAAACTATCGATCAAGTAGCATAATAAGCTCAGGGAGATTAATTCAAACCATAAATCCAATTATTAAGTCGACAAACCAAATTAGAATCTGTCACAAAAATAGGTGGTTGATCCATGAAAATTTCTTCAGATAGCTCTCCATGAAGAAAGGCACTCTTCACATCCATCTGATGGATTTTCCATCCAAAATGACCAGCAAGGGAAAGAATCAATCAACCAAAGTTCATCTTTGAAACAAGGGAAAAGGGTTCATTGTAATCAATACTTTCTTGTTGAGAAAATACCTTTGAAACAAGTGTTATTTATGTCGTTCAACAACACCTTCAGAGGTAAATTGGTCCTATAAGCCCATTGAAACTTCACAATTTTCTTTCCTTGTGGTCGGGGAACTAAGTCTCGAGTGTGACTCTTCAACAAAGAAAATATTTCTATCTACATATCATGTTCCCATTTAGGTCCTCCTTGAGCATCCAAGTAGGAAACAAGATCATAAATTTCAAGTACATGAGTCATCAAGGAAATGATTACATGTTTCTTTTGACCTCAAATTTGTCATTCGAAGGAGGCATCATTGGAATCAACTCCAACAACTTCAATTGTCTTGGCATCCCATCTGGGTAGACAAGAAACAGGTGAATTGTGGTTCACTACAGTAGTTTGAGAAGAAGTTATAGGGTTTTTAGTCAACAGATGAGTCGAAATAGAGGATGATAGACTAGTCGAATCGAAGGTCAACAATTTATTCGAAATAGTAACAAAGTTCAATTGTTCAGTCGAAGGAGTTAAATATCGAGCAGGAGAACCAGTTTCAGAGACAACATTAAAGGGATCATCTTGCAAAAATCCAAAGGAATCATTCAAAAAATTGACGTCAGAATACTTCTCTTTAAACCATACATTTCATATGATAATGATTAGGGATTTGACAGTATCAAACAGTCGATAGGATTTTGACTCTTTAGAGTGGTCCATCATGATGCAAGCATGACTCATTGCATCTAATGTTTTTCTACAATCATCATAAATACAAGCCCAAGAAACACATCCAAATACACAAAGGTGGTCGACCGAAGGATTATTTCCACACCAGCGTTTGACTAGAGTCGTGGAAGGCATAGCTCGAGTCGAGATGGAATTGAGTAGATAATGTTCACAATACACCACTTCAGCCCACAATCTAGGAGGCATATCTTTATCCTACAAAATACTTCTACCCATTTCGACTAAAGTATGATTCTTACGGTGTGCAATGCCATTCTTCTAAGGTTTGTGAGGAACCAACTATTGTCAGTTAATACCAAATCAAACTAAGTATTCTTTAAAAGTTTGATTTACATACTCACCAACATTGTCTGATCTTAGGATCTTGATGGGTTAGCCAAATTTATTTTTGACAACATCTTGAAGCTCCTTGAGCTTTTCAAAGACAATGCTCTTGTTCTTCAAAAAATAGACCCATGTGAAATGAGAGAAATCATCATGAAAGTTAAAATATATCTTGCACCTTCTAGTAAAGATAGATTGATGCAACAAAAATAACTATGAACCATCTCCATTAGGTTTTGTGCTTGCCACCATAGATGATTTTAGGAGCTAAATTTCGCAAATGGGGTAATTTTCCATGGTTTTTCCCAAAAAAAGATTTGCCAATTTCCATTTTTTTTAAAAAAATTCACCCAAATTCCATAGAATAAAATTATTTTACCTTAAAAATCACCAAAATTTTATACAAACGATATTAAATCCTTAGAAATTTGAATTTTTTACAAAACTATCGCCAAACATTTTAAATTTTTCTTATTAATGATTATTAAGATTAGCCCACGTTTCTACATTTCCATATAAATTTCCATCCTTAAAATTATCCCTGCTTGCCACACTTTTCCAGAGTCGAATGTTACCTAATGATTCTTTCCAAGAAAACATCCCTTACAGACTCCTTAAGGGGGAACACTTTATGTAAACCAACAACTAAGTTTTGAGTTTCCATTGACTGTAAACTTCAAAAATTCATGTGTATGAGTCATTCATTCCAAATTTGACTTTGTTCATTAGTGTGAGAAACAAGAGAATTTGGTTCAGTGTCAAGTCCAATTGTGTCATAGAATTTGTATAAACTATTTGTTGGGTTGAGAAGTTTGTCGACGAAAATCAAATTCCCCTTCTTCAAAGCACACACATAGAATCAATCTGGAAAAAATTCCATAATCTTACCTATTTGTGTTAACTAAGAAGCATACAACATATTGGAACTTAGGTTTGGCACATGATATATGTCAACAATATTCCCATGTCAATGGTAACATCACCCTGACCAACAAAATTTAGAGAAAAATCATTGGAAACATATATTTTCTCTCCTTAGCTTCATCCAACCATGTGAAAAAGGAGGCATCCTTAGCCATGTGATGAGTGCACCCAGAGTCGACTACCCATTTTTTTTGTATAGAATGAGATAGCAAGGCTTGAGAAGTTCAACTAGGAAGGTGAAATTATCAGAGGGTCTTCATTCAGAGGACATGTTTCCTTCCAAGTGTTTAATCATCTCCTCTAAATCATCTCTCTTATTATAACATACTTTATTCACATGTATAGTCTTTCCACAATAATGACCACAATACTGACATGTATTCTTATTTTGATTTTGTTTGGGTGCATATGTTTGTCCCTTAGGTTTATGGTTTTGATATACGGGTTTCTATGTAGAGGCATCCAACCATACTCTATTCCTAGTATCCACATTTTCTTTTCCTTTGAGAAAGTGGGCTTGATGTTTACCATCAAGATTTCCTTCTTCAAGCAGTCTGTGTTGATCAGTAATCAAAAGACCATATAAATATTCAAAGGTGTAATCCTTACCATCTTCCTTTTGTTCTTTCCAGTTGGAGTGGAAAGTAAGCATAGATACATCGAACAATATTCTCAAATTCATCAAGAAAAACTTGATGAATTGTCCATCCTTCTTATGATATTTCTTTCCACATTCACCCAATTTCAACTAGATTTCTTTGATGCATTCCAAGTAGTCCTCTATTCTATCAAAAGAATGAGGATAGACAGATATCAACTCTTTCTCCAACTACATGACGAGGCTTTTGTCAATTCAGTTGAACAACGACTTCGTCTTCTTCCAGACTTGATGACGACATTCAATTCCACTAAGGTGAAATCAAATCTCCTATGAGATATAGGTCGTGATGACCCCCACAACCTCATCCTTCTTTCCATCAACAACAAACTTCGCCTAATCATATGTTGGATCTAGAATCAAAATCTCCATATACTTCCACATTCCTTTACTCTTCAACAAGTTTTCCATATATGGTTACCATACTATGTAATTTAATCTGTTTAGAAAAACAGGATCAATATTAGAATCCATATTCTATATCTAGATAGAAATTGTTCTATTTCAACAAGTTCCAATCAGCAAACCACTAGCCTAGAGTCAATCAGACAATAGATCTGAATCAACAAGGTTTGTGGATAACAGGTCAAGGTTTTAAACCATTGGCTCTGATACCATGTTGGGGAATAGGGTGGAACAGGACATGAAACAGAAAATGCAGTACTACAGATAATTGAAGAAAAGATAAAAAAATATTAAAGAAAAAGATGGTGTCTAAATGCAACATTACATCACTTAAGCAAAGCGCACTATGATCATAAATTCAAAGTGCATGTTTCACACCTTGATCCACATGATATATGTGTTCTATTTATTTTTTATAATGACCCATGAGGTTTGTTATTTATAGCCTCAATATCTAACCAACTTCCATGGAATAGAGAACATTTTGTTCATATGTAAACATCATTTAATAGAGTTGACTCTACCAAATCTATGTTTTCCAGTCGACTCGATAAGGATGCTCGACCTGACCGTCCATGTGTCCAACTCGTAGTCAATTTCTAGGTTGATCGATCCACTACCTGAATATCTTCGACTGTTGGTCAACTATCCAACTGACAAGCATATCGACTACTCAAACGATTGATATAGATTTTTGGTCGATCGCTCGACCAACTATATCTAGTTGTAGATCGATCGCTTGACTGATTGAATCCAAGAGAGGTGTGATGGACCATCAATGATTGATGTTCCAAAAATGTCATATTTTCTTAATCTTATCTGATGGTATCCTGATTTAAGATCCATCTTTGTAAAATAAGCCACTACATGAAGCTCATCTAATAGCTCATCAATATTTGGAATAGGGAATTTATCCTTTATGGTAATTTTGGTTAGATATCTATAATCAGGACACTTGCTCCAAGAATTATATTTTCTTCTCACCATCACTATTGGAGATAAAAATGAACTCCTTCTTGGTTGAATAATACCCAAATCTAGCATGTCTTGTACTATTTTATCAATCTCTCCCTTTTGCTAATGATGATATCTATAAGGCCTTTAATTAGGAGGAGTACTTCCTAGTTTTAGTTCGATTTGATGTTCATGGTCTCTAGATGGAGGTACACCTTTAGGAATTTATTGGAAGACCCTTTATTTCTTTTCCAAGGTGCATCTTAATTCTTCTGGAATATTTTCATCTTCCGNAGCACATTGATGTTCAATATCACTTTGTGAGAGACATGATTGAAGAAAAGAAAGTATCATTGATGAAGGTGGACACTTTGAATAATGTTGCAAATTCATTAACAAAATCTGTGAGCATTGAGAAGTTCTCTTGGTGTAGAGGATCCACGGGCATTGCTGCCCTGGATTGTTGACTATGTAACCCTGTAACCCCCTTGTGTGCAAAGAAAACAACAAGTGGGAGAATGTTGGGTATGTGTTATATTCTTTGCACGAGTAGTAGTGTCTGAGCTTCTATGTCGGGTGCGCAGGGGGTTTAGAGGGGGGGCCACTAGGCCCCCCCTCGGGGGGTGCACAGGGGCGGAGCCCCCCGTGCAGAGGTTCGGGGGCAGCACCCCCGAAAAAAAAAATTCGGGACGACATATTTCCGAGACCACATGATATTAGGTGGTTTTTCGGCACATGGTTTTTGCCGATGGTTTTCTATTTTCGGTTAAGGAATTAGGGTTTTGGACTAATCCAGGTCATTGGCTTAGGGTTTTGGATGCCGCTGGCTCCTATATGTATATTGTATTGTAAACAATGTAACATAATGTATGAATATAATATATGTTGGCTTTCCCGGTTTGGGTTTCCAGGTGAAAAATCTCTGTGTAATGTTTGTATTTGCCATTGTATCTTTTCTGTTCTTTTCTGAATATCAGTTTGCAGTAGGTATTGTACAAGGTTAGAATTTACAGTGAGAAGGAAATACTACACTAGCTAATTGCAAAAGAGAGAAAGGAGAGAGAAAAATAGAATCAATGTTCACACATAAGAGACTAAGAAACCAACTCTAATCACAATGTATTAATCCTTGATAATTATTACAATATATAGGACTCTCCACGTGAGGAGTAATACACACTAGGTTGGGATTTCCATGTGCATGCTCAAGTAAAAAAGTAACTTCTCCCAATAACAACAATTAACTAAAGTCAAAAGTTGCTAATAATGCGAAAAGGTCAAAAATATAGTTGCAAACTTAGTGAGAACTCTACATGAAGTCAACATGTATTCCATAATAGAAAAAATCACCTAGAAGAAGACTAGAGTCCAAGAATGGAACTAAAGTCCTAACTGAGTGAGAATTTGCTAAATATGGAAAGTCATTAAATAAGTGAAGTGAGTTAAATCCAAGTACTAGATGGGTAATAGACACTTCCCTATGAGTATAATATTCTTACTAAAGTGCGCTCTGTAGCCATGAAATAGGAAATATATCCTAAAATTAAGGAGATAGGAATTATCTCCTAAAAAATAGGAATTTTCCTAATGGTGGCTCAAAAATAGGAATTGGCTTAATGGTAGCTAAAAAATAGGAATTTTCCTAATAGTGGTTTATGAGCCCATGGTTTTGGAAACCCATGGTATTAGATATAGGAGTCCACCAACTAAAAATAGACCTGCTATAAATAGACATGATATAAATAGTAGTCCTCCTAAATAGTAGGAAAAATGGAAAAACTGAATATGTCACTAAGTATATAGTTGAGCATGTACCCCAACACCCCCCATGAAACGTAATTGGGGTGTGAAAAATGATGATTACCAACAACATGAAGCCATTTTAGGTACTCATGTACAAGTATAGATGCATAAAAACTAAAAAAAAGTGAGGTAACGAGGGAAAAACCAGTGGGAGCAAACCCCCCTCCCCCACCCCTCAAAATATGTTGCTAACAAGAAAATAATGCTAACATTTTTAGTTGATAAGCTAATGTATATGTCACTCCTAGAATGTCCCTCAATGAGACAAACTTTTTTTGGGTGAAATTATTTATGAATATGTCTACAACCTGCTCTGAAGATGGACATAATTGTGTATCAATGACTCCATCTTGAATTTGTTCTCGAATAAAGTGCATATAAAACTCGATGTGCTTGGTATGCTACCTATGAACTAGGTCTCTACAAAAATTGAGAGTACTCTGATAATCACACCATATAACTATCGAAAAATGAAAATGAACTCCCAACTCTATAAGAAAGTGTTGCAACCAAATAGCCTAAGTAGTAACATTCACTACTCCCTTGTACTCTGCCTCTATTGATGATAAATCAATTCTTGATTGCTTCTTACTTGACCAACAAATAGGTCCTAATCCAAAGTAGAGTAAATATATTGATGCGCACATGTGATCAGTGTTATTTCCTGCCCAATCTGAGTTTGTGTAACTGATAAGATCCAAGGAAGATTTGACTACATAGTGTATACCAAAACTGGTAGTCCCCTTGACATATCTGAGAATCCTCTTTGATACCTTCTAGTGAAGTTAATGAGGATATTGCATTTACTTGGAAAATGATCCAACTGCATAAGAGATGTTCGGTCGAGAGTGTGTAAGGTAGAGAAGACTCCCCACCAACTATCGATATCTAGTACAATCAACTAAAGGTGATTCACCGACATCCTCTAGTCTAAGCCCTGACTGAAAGGGTGTTGGAACTAGCTTGCAATATGTCATCTGAAACCTATCAAGTATATCTATGGAATATTTTTACTGAGACATATTGATTACTAAATCATTATGGCTTATTTCAAGACCAAGAAATTAATGTAACAGTCTTATATCTATCATAGAAAACCTGTCATGCAAAGCGGTCTTCACTACAGCAATGGAAGAGGATGAGCTCCATGTGATGAGTAAATCATATACATATATAACTATTAGTAGAATTGAATCTATGTTCCTCATCATATACACATTAGGATCTGATCTACATATAATAAAACCTTTAGAGAGAAGATAAGAGTCCATTTTAGCATACCATGTCTGAGGTGCTTTCTTAAGTATGTACAATGACTTCCTCAACCTGCAAAATAATGATGGATCCTGAACATATCCCTTTGGTTTCTCCATATATATCTCCTCATTAATATCTCCATGTAAGAATGCGTTCTTCACATCCATATGGTGTGCCTCCACTTTCTATCTATTGCAATAGCTAGAGCTAACCGAATGGAATCAATCTTGGAAATCGGTGCAAAAGTCTCCTCATATTCAATTCCTTGTACCTATGAGAAATTGTTAGCTACTAACCGAGCCTTATACTTTGTAATGTATCCATAAACATCCATCTTTGTCTTGAAAATCCACTTACATCTAACAAGATTCATGTTGGAAGGTAGAGGAACCAACTCTCATGTGTTGTTCTCTATCAGGTAATTCCACCCTTCTTTCATAGCTTCCTCCCAATGGGGGTTTCCTTTAGCCTCTACATAAGAATGAGGATATTATCCAAGTGTTTTGATCAATTTCACCCTGTGAACAGGTTGAACTCCCCCTAGTCAGCTTGTCTTTGGTTTATGACAAAATAAAACAAGCGGACACTAATATCCCTCTTTCGTATCTATTTATGCATCAAATTTAAGGATAAGGAGAAAGGAAATGAGACCTAACATTTTTCCTGTAGGTTTTCTTTTTTGTTCCAATGTGGATTCAGTCCAAGCTATTGAACGTAGAAGCCACTCTTGCAACCTTCCTACAAAAATAAAAACAATCCTTCTCTTCTACTTGTGTAACATTAGATAAAATATTGTCCGTGAGGTGTAGGAAAGCCAGTGACGGAGTGTGTTGTTAAGCCACTCTATGTTGTTAAAGTCATCGGTTCGAAACTTGTGGGGAAAAAAAAATCCAACCATGTTAAGGGTTGGTGTGACTCAGGTCGGGTGCGATCCCCGGGTGATTTTGACAGCTTAGATGCCCCTAAGTCGTGGTTTCTCAAGCCATAGGTTAATCCCGCAGCTAGTAGGTCCAGACAAATTAACAAACAAAAAAAAAACATTAGATAAAATACTAATCTAATTGTGCTAACAAGCATAAGAATTCATACATTTGTTAATGTTTAAGATATTATTAGGTTTCTTTTCAATTTACTAGATAACCATAGCATATATAGGATCACTGAGAGAAACAAAATCATAATATACACAACATTTATCCTGGGAAACCCTCATGGGGGAGAAAACCCAACAAAAACATCCTTAATATAGATAGCCAATGCAATGCCAAGACAATAAATCAAACACTAGAGAATATCCTCTACTGAGAAATGTGTCTTTCTCTTCCGTCTTCTTCCAACTGCAGCTACCAAAATTGTGCACTGAGTGAGAGAATGAGTGAGTGATCAAATGAGGCATTGGCTTCCTTTATTTATACAAGTTGGCAGGTGCTGGAAAGGTGTCTCTTCACTGGGCAAGGCTGACTTGTCTTCTTTGTGGTTAAAACCACTTTAATTTGCCTAGGGGTTGACTTCACAAAAGGGGATTTGGTCAATTACAATGCCCGACATGATCAATCCATAAAAGAGGATTGATCTAATGAATAATAACTCAATAATAAATAGAATACTCTTTGTATTTACAATATTTCAACACTCCCCCTTAACAAGAAGGGTATTATACAACATAATCAAGAGAGACAGAGAGCAACAACATAAAAAACATCTAGAACACTCACCGGCATATCTATAAATCATCATAAGTTTTCCTCATCATCAATATCATCATCCACAGCAGGGAGATGGAATTGCATCATCATAATCTGCATCAACATGGATTAGTATAACACTAATAAATCATCATCATCAATAATAGCACAAGGCTGATACAATATCAACAACATCATCATCACAGCATGAAGGTTGGAGCATCATCAACATCAACACTAGGATAGAAATCTTCAGCATGAAGCTGGCATCTCAACAACATCAGCATGAAGCTGGAAATCTTCAGCACGAAGTTGGCATCTCAACAACATCATCATGAAGCTGGAAATATTCATCACAAGGCTGGCATCACAACAACATCAGCACAAAGCTATAAATATTCAACATGAGGCTGGCATCACAACAACATCAACACGAAGCTAAAAATCTTCAGCACAAGGTTGGCATCACAACAACATCAACACGAAGCTANAACAACATCAGCACAAAGCTATAAATATTCAACATGAGGCTGGCATCACAACAACATCAACACGAAGCTAAAAATCTTCAGCACAAGGTTGGCATCACAACAACATCAACACGAAGCTGGAAATCTTCATCACTAGGCTAGCATCACAACAACATTAGCACGAAGCTAGAAATATTCAACATTGGGCCGACATCAACAACATCAGCACGAAGCTGGAAATATTCATTACTAGGTTGGAATCAACACTACTCCCCCTTTCGAGGGAGGTCCTTTTGAACTACACCAAACTTATCTCAAAAGTGTTCAAACTTTACACGAGATAGAGGCTTGGTCAACACATCAACAACATATTCATTCGTGCTAACATACTGGAGTTTTATGGCTCCTCTCTGCACCATATCACGGATGTAATGATATCGGATCTCTATGTGTTTTGATTTTTCATGGAACACATGGTTCTTTTTCATCTTTATGCAACTGTAGTTATCACATAGGATCACAGTTGATTCCATATCTAGATTGAATAGACCTATCAACAACTTTCAAAGCCTTATGGATTCACAACTGGCGGAACATGCAACAATGTATTATGCTTTTGTCGTGTTGAGATCAATGCTTGATTGCTTCCTAATCTCCCATGAGATCATTGCTAACCCCAGATTGAAAAAACATCTTGAAGTGCTCTTTCTGTCAGAGACACTTCCAGCCCAATATGAATCAGTATAACCACTTAATCTGAAGTCATGATCTCCATTATAGCTGATACCACAATTTAATGTACCCTTAAGGTACCTCATCACATGTTTTGCAGCAACCAGGTGAACATGTATGGGATCTACCAGAAATTGACTCAAGGTGTTCACATCAAAACATATATATAGACTGGTGTTCGTCAGATACATCAATGATCCAATGATATGTCTGTACAATGTAGCATCAATCAATTCTGACGAAGTGTCAACCAGGAGCTTCAAATTTGTTTCCATGGGTGTATTCATGGATTTTCACTCCAACATATCAAATCTCTTCAGTATTTCAACTGCATACTTCCCTTGGTTAAGGAAGATCTTCTCTAGGCTCTGCCATGCCTTAATACCTAAGAAATAGTGCATTAATCCAAGGTATTTCATCTCAAATTCTACAGTGAGATTCTTCTTACAATCAGTGATGAGATTTTCTTCTCCATTTAAGAATAATTCATCCACATACAACAGCAATATAATAGGCTCGTCATTCATAACCTTGAAGTAAAGGTTAGAATCGGCTTTACTCTTGGGAAATCCCAAGATCATCAGGAAATTGTCAATTCTTCCATACCAAGCTCTAGGAGCTTGCTTCAATTTGTACAAAGCCTTCTTCAACTTGTATACATGATTCTTATTGTCTTCAACTTCAAACCCTTGAGGTTGTTCTATATACACTTCTTCTTCAATGACACCATTCAAGAAAGTTGTTTTCACATCCATATGGTGTAACTTCCACTTCATCTTAGATGCAAGAGCTATGATGGTTCTGATTGAAGTGTATCTGGCTATAGGATCAAACGTCTCTTCATAGTCAATGCCTTCCTTTTGAGAAAATCCACAAACAACAAACCTTGTTTTACGTTTCTCAATACTTCCATCAGCAACATGTTTTATTTTGAAAATCCATTTGGAAGATACCACATCCTTACTCTTTGGTCTGGGAACTATTTGCCATACATCATTCTTTATAATGAATTGGTATTCTTCTGTCATGGAATCTGCCCATTCTTTCTTTTGAATAAACTATTCAAAGAAAGTAGGCTCTTTCTCTAAGAGATCACACATCAAGGCCATATAACTGGAGAATGGCTTGGGTTTCTTGACTTGTCTCATGGTTCATTTGGGGGCACCATACTTCTCTCCATATTGAATAAGTTCCCTAGACCAGTTTGGCTTTATCTTGTGGGAGATCGTCATCTATGGAGGTTCTTGAGATTCTATTATTTCATGATCTTCTAGAATCTCCTCATAGGGGGAAGTTATGACTTCCCTCACTGGTTCTACAACTCTGGGAGCCACAGGTTCTTCTTCATATACTTCTTCAAGATGGCATATTCTTGATTTATTGAGTGATGCATATTCATCAAAGGTTGCATCCCTGTTGATCTCAATATCATGGTAACCTGGTATATAAACTCTGAAGGCCTTGGAGACCTCACAGTATCCAAAAAATATTCTCTTCTTTCCTGAAGGTTCTAGCTTGGTTCTCTTCTCTTTTGGAACGTGTACAAATATGGGACAACCAAATATTTTGAGATGGCTTACTTCTGGCTTCTTTCTGGAGAACATCTCTTCAGGGGTCTTGAACCCAAGTGCACTATGGGATAATATGTTATGTACATACATTGGTGCTCTTGTCACTTTTTCCCATAAGTGCATTAGAAGATGTTGATCATGGATCATTGTCTTCACTGCTTCCATTATAGTTTTGTTCTTTCTTTCTGCTACACCATTTTGTTGAGGATTGTAAAGAGTGGTGACCTCCCTCTTGATCCTCGCATCTTTACAAAAATTTACAAACTCTTTTGAGGTGTATTCTCCTCCATTATCTAACCTAAGTATCTTGATATTTCTTTCNNNNACACTTCATCTTTTGATTTCAAAAAGTAAGCCCGTGTTTTGCAAGAATAGTCATCAATAAAAGACACATAGTATACATAACCACTGATGGAGGTTGATGGCATTGGGCCACATACATCTGAGTGAATGAGCTCTAGGACTCCTTCTGCTTTATTGTCTCTCTTCGGGAAAGGATTCTTGATGTTCTTTCCTTGTTCACATCTGTTGCACACAACTTCATGGTCAACCTTGAATTCTGGTAGACTTGTGACTGCCTTGCTTACATATGGTAATGCCTTGTAGTTGATGTGAGCTAGTCTTCTATGAAAAATTTCACAAGGATTCTCAATGGAATGGGTCAAGGTTGCTTTTGAGTGACCCTTTAGCTTATAAAAGCCACCTTCTTCTTTTCCAATAGCAATTGCTCCTTCCATAGTTTTTCCTTTGGACCACATAAGAACTTCTCCATCTATGAAGGAAACTCTAAAGCCTTTCTTCTCTAAAGCGGAGATAGAAATTAATTTCTTTTTTAAACATGGTACATATAGTACATCCTTCATCTTCATTGGGGTCCCTGAATCAAGTTTCTAATTTGATTATCCTACTCATTTGATAGGGTATTGATAATCATCTCCAAGTGTAACTTTCTGGGGAAACTTATTTTCTATAAGGAAAGAGAGAATGTCTTTTTGAGCTATCATGTTCTTGGAAGAACCACTGTCTCTGAGCCAAGTGTCCTCACTAGGTTATACAGATCCTAAGAGGGCAGAGATTAAGACATAGTATGCAATTTGTTCTTTTATCATCTTTGTGGGTGGCTCTTCATCTTCAATTGTATGAGAATGGTGCCTCTTGTTTATATTATAGT
>JASDQU011378278.1:32919-55280 GCA_032191745.1 Picea mariana | reverse complement strand
TCAACATATACACATAACTTGAACTAGAGTATATACTCTTGACAGCTACTTGGAACCCTGATCTCCTTGGAGAATCCACTCCACCCTGAGCATTGGTTCGAGCACACTAGTTGAGCCTTCTATCGGTGCTCAGAAGAGACTCACTCTCTTCTCTCGGAATGCAATATTGAATCCTTGGTACCATAGAAGTATCAGGAGCCTCCTCATGCTCCTCATTCGACGTTGAATCATACACTGAAGGTTGTCCTCGCAACATATACAACCTATCCACCTGATAACTGATCACTTGTAGTTATACCTGGTCCACTCCCTCCCTGTAGATAAAGAGATGTTCCCTCTTGAACAATGTACAATATACTACATCCTCTAAGGCTAAGACTGAGAGAAATTTAACCCTCAACCCTGGAACAAAGAGAACTCCATCAACCTCCAGGAATCCTCCATACTCGAGTTGGAATCTAACCCTCCATACTCCACATACATCTTGCGCCATACCACCTTCATTTACCACCTGTCGGTCAGGACCTAGCTCTCTAATAATTAGGAATACTCACTAGATTCCCATCATGTGGAAAGAGGCTCCACTATCCACAAAACATTTGATATCACCTCCAAATCCTTCGCTATCGACACTGGAAACTAGGGTAACCAAAGAAAATTGCATGTCATACTTGGAAGCAAATTCCTCCATGGTTGTTGTAGCAACTATCTTAGGCCCCTCCGGTTCCTTCTTCTTCTTCTTCTTCTCATAACAATGAGAAGAAAGGTGCCCTAACTAGTTACAACAGTAACATCTGACTTTACTAAAGTCTCTCCCGAAACTTCCTTTCTTATTTCTCTTTGTAGTAAGAGAAACATTCCCATCAGTTCCATCTGTCTTCTGTCCACTACTCTGAGATCCTTCCCAGATCTCGTCCTAAGTGAAATCATCCCACAGTTTGCTCCAATCTAGAATATTCTCACGACCCACCACACACTTCACGAAGACTTCCTATTCTTTGGTGAAGCCTTTCAAGGCTATCCTCACCAACCCTAAATCCAATATGACCTCTCCAACAACAACCAACTCATATTTCACTTGAGCTACTCGGCTAAGATAAGAAGAAACACTCTCCTCCCTACCCATCTTGGTATCATGTAGCTTAGCCTTCAAGGCCATCTTCTGGTTCTCATTCTTCGCCTCAAATAAGTTATTAAATGCATCAAAAATCTCTTTGGTTGTCTTCTTCTCAGCCAAAGTGTGGGATAAGGTTATCCTTCACCCCATCTAGAATAATCATCTAAGATTTTTCCTCCTTGACCTCATGAAAATACAAAGCAACAAGATCTGTTGTGGGATCCACAACAACAGAACTAACATAGTTCCAAATCTTGTTCTCCTTGAGAACAACTAACATCTGGACCTTCCACTGCAAATAGTTGGAAATGTCATCCAATCGATCCACAAATCTAATACATATAGCCATATTCCCTATCACGGCTAAAGGAAAACAATCACAAATTCCCCCCATTCAACCTTGCTCAAATTCTTGTCGTTCACTGTCACTCAGAGCTCAAGCTCTGATACCATGTAAATTTTAATGACCAAAATCAGCAAGCTAATATTTTTTCATACACTTAGCAACCTAGAGACAAATGTCTTGCATTAACTCTAAAATGTCTAAAACCCATAGCCAAAAAATTCCATAAGAAAAATACACATTGCTAAGTAATTATGTAGTGGGAATAAACTCAATGAATAACATTCAATCACCCATGAATAAATAAAAAATTTAGGCAAATGCCAGGGAAAACCCCAATGTGGGGAATCCCAATGTGTGTGTGTGTGTGAGAGAGAGAGAGAGATCTTATTATTCATCTTTAGGAAAATACATATCAGCAACAAAATCACAATTTTCAGCAAGAGAAATCAACTTACAACACACTAAAAATAGTCCCAAAAATTATGTCTCATAATCCGTGCCAAGTTCATACTCTTGTACAACCCTCCCATAAAACTATACCTCAAAATACGTGCACACAATCAGATGTAGAAAATTCTCTGTACAGCCCAGTAGAAGCAAGAAAAACAGTCAAAAAATCCTTGGAAACAATGCCTAACCTGCCTCAATTTTCATGCCCTCTTCCCCTTGTTGTACGAACTATATAGATCGTACAAATCCATACAATATGGCCTCCAACAGCAGAAAAATGACCCAACACTTAAACATAAATTCCTCCTTGGGATTTGTGCCTTAGATTTCTTGGGAAATGTGCCTTCCTTGCTGCCCTCTTTCCTCTCTCAACTTAGAAAATATCTCAATCTCCTTCTCTCAATGTGTCTTGCACACTACCCAATGCATTCTTTTATAAATCTGAAAATGACCTTTTCCCTCCAAACTGTCATTTCACCTTTCCCCAAACCTAAATCCAAATGCCAAGATCTAATCTTGTCTTTGCAATATCAAGGGTCATGATTCATTCCCTCCAAAATAAATCACTTGAAATATTAAAGTATATTTCACTTTATTACATAAGTGCACTTTATGAAATAAAGTCACTTTAAAATTAGAAGGTACAGTTTATTAAAAAGTCACTTTAATAAAAGAACCCCTTTACAACTTTATAAAAAACCATTACAAAGTTAAGTGCCTAGTAGTGTCAACATAAGGTAACATCTGCATACAAGACAAAACATGCGGAGTACCTCCCAAGCTAAAAAGCTAACAAAGTCTGGTGTACAAAAAATTCTTAAAAAAACAAGTCAGAACAAAAACCCATCCCATTATATAATGGTCAAAATATCAACAAAGTAAAGAAAGGAAATAAATAAAACATTCACATATGCAATAAGATTAATATGAATCCAAAACCCACACTCATCCCAGCATCCTTTCTCCATATCAACTCTACCATAGAAAATGCAATGAAGATGATGATAGAATAAAGAGGAAAATCAATTTTAGGATCATTGGAATTACAACTAACACTCTCTTTCTCTTTTTCACAATTGTAATGATTTATATAACCAAGAACCCTCCACAAAACATAGAATAACATCAATAATAATAAACTAAGCGAGATAGTTGCAAAGAAACTAATCCTTGCCTACACCCGGGGATACAAATAAATCATTATAAATTACAAATAAATTATTAAAAATTTCAAAATTCTTATTTCCTATGCCCAAAGAAATTGGAGGTTGGCGCTTTAAAAATTAGCATGTAATTTTACTATTTATTTGATCCACAAATAAATCTTTATAAATTTCAAATAAATTATTAAAAATTTCAAAATTTATTATTTTATATGACCAAAGAAATTGGAGGTTGGCCCTTCAAAAATTGGCATGTAGTCTTATTAACAAGTAAGGTTTATGAAGAGACATATTACAGGTAATGGAAAATAAGATTTATAAAGAGACATATTACTTGTTGTATAATGAATCCTATATTACTTCTTGTATAATGAATACCCTTTTACGCTAACAAATCCAATCGTCCATCCAAATACTCTATTCAGTGTAGCACACACGTTGAAAAGGTGTTTACGAACTAATATTGGGACATGTAGAGAATTTACAACAAGATTCTCATGCAATTCTTCGGTGTTTTTCATTGGAGCACTTGTCGGCGTAAGGAGAAATGGTCGAGCACAACTTCGCTTCTCCTCTAAGGTGCATANATGTGATCTTTAATAGTAGATATGCTTTTCGAATCTATAGAGGAATGAAATGCAAGAAGAGGCCTCGACTAGTACTTGTGAGTAAAACTGCAAATTCACAATGTAATCCATGACCTCGGTTAAGAAAACTGTCATTATTTCCCAGTCTATTACTTTGTTGCATAGAGACCTTTTGAGGTCTTCATCGATGGATTCAAGAATCCAATCAAGTATAACGGTTGTTGGAATTGGGTAGCGATCAATGCGAGCTCAGTGGGGGTGGATGGAAATGGGCATTACACTTTTGTTGCATACATACTTGACTTATGGAGAAGATTTATCCCATTATGTTCTTTCAAATAAAACAAGTTCTATCATTCCTCGATATATCCCACCCGCCCTGCACTATCATCTTTCAATTGAAGTGGAATGGATTTTGGGGAGGGATAACTCTTTACCTCCTCACCAAGATTTCTCTTCTTGTGAAAGAGACAGATAGCTTGTGAAAATGCTTGTATCCCTCCCGCCCTACCAGCTGGAGTCAGTGGATAGGCACCTCTCCAAGTTACTTATAGGGGGGGCATTGAGACTTCCGTGCTCCAGACATTCCCTTGTAGAATATGATTGAACCGATGGTGGCTTGTGTCTCACTTGATGGTGAAGGTACAAAGGCATATTCAATTTCCATATCCAACAATGAATTACCCGCACCYAGTGAATGTCATGTCCATTCGCAAGYGGGTTTTTYTTAATTATCCACCCTTCATGTCGCAGGCTCGACGTCACTCCTTGTTTCCTCTAAGCATTTGTGTATTTTGACCATAGGAAGTAAGGTTAGTTTTTGGTTTTTGGTTCTCCATTGATCCAAGGAATTCGAAAAATGTCAAGGCCACATTTCGCTCCTCCAARGAGGCCTCTAAGGCTCAGGTCGCAGCTTSAACCTTTCTCGCTGATATGCAGTGGCAGAACGTATTACACTAATGGCGAGAAACCATGTACATTGTACGAATGATGATTGTACATCAACGCATTACACTAATGGTGGGCAGACTGATATGAAGTAACAGTTAGGGAAGATAGCGAACTGATGAATGCATTCTTAATTGTCATTTGAGTGCCTAAAAGTTAGTAAACCCCACCTTATTTTTATAAGTCGTGCATAAAAAATGCAGTTATTAGAATGCTCCAAAAGATGTGTACAAAATTATAAGAAATTTATAAATAACCAATATCCTTTAAAATAGAATAGCGAACAAGGAAAGGACTGGGAAGGCTCGACCAATATGACTGGATAAGTGGTACGGGCTCACCAAGAGATGATCCTAGCGGTATGGGCGTAACTCCCTCACTATGGGCTCGACAAGATGAGCGGTATGGATCATATGATGGTATGCATGAAGAGAAGAGAAAAGGAAATGGGGATTCTCATTCGGGCTCAACAAGATGAGTCTTACAAGAGTCATTATGTTATACCTCTTGATAAAAATAAGAACAAAGATAATGTCTCAACATAACACCTTCTTGTAGTAGTTGACGCAGTTCCATCAAATGTACTGAATTGATGTTGCTCTGCCATTTGGAGTGAGTTACTCCTTGCAGAGAACATCGTCGTTGCTCATTGCTCCATCATTCATTGTAGGTTACTTGTATAAAACACCACCTTGTTCATCATTCACCACCTCGTTCTCCCTTAAGGTATATTTTCTCTTTTCTTCCCTTGTTTTTCTAGAATGCAATTGTATTGATTCGAGTCACTATTTACAGACATTCAAGGATCAATATATCATGATGTTTGAATGGAAATAATAATTAATATAAAATAATGGTTGGTTTTCTCTTTTCTCCATCATTCGTTGTAGGCTTCTCCTTGCACAAGAACACCACCCCGTTCTCTCGAAGGTATATTTTCTCATCTCTTTCCTTCTTTTCATAGAATACAATTGAATTGAGTAGAATAGATGTTTGCAAACTCCCAATATCAAGATAATTATGATGTTTGAAACTTGCAAGAGAAGGAAGGACGCCAGCTGCAAATGCCACCTCGCAAGCTCTGCAATGTGAGAAGCCAATTGTGCTACAATGAAGGTGAGGGTGAGGGTAGTAAATTCATACTAGGTAGGTGTTAATGTTTCATTTTTTTTTATTTTTAAATGATTTTATGAATATGATAATTACAAAAATATATTCAAACACAAGCAATTGTGTCTTAGCACAATGCTTCCACCAATCAACAATCAAAAATTAAAACTGAGAAATTCAAAAATTTAGAAAATAGATTTTATTTAAAAAAAAATGTAAATATTGTGAAAAGGGGTTAATTAATGGTTTTTCAATTTTTTTATCAAACTACAAAATGCATCAACTAATAAATCAAAATGGACCATAGAAAAAAGCTAGAGTCCCTCCCTCAAGGAAGATATTAATATTATTAGACTTGTTCAATTAACACTTAAACAATGTTTACCCTTTAGGTGATTTAGTTAAGATAGTAAAGAAATTAATAAGATCCCATCAAATGCCTCCTAAATAGGTTTAATACATATTGGAGACAAAGTAAAAAGGTAAACCATATAGGTGTAACATTTCCTCTTATGTATGGAAATATTCCATAGGTATTCAAACAACTTGGATTAGCCTTTAGTATCATGGGTTTTATTATACATTTATGTTATTTGTTCATATTTGATGTTATAGTCAGTTCATATTTGATACCATAATCAAATTCACAGTAAAATTATCAAAACATTAACAAGATAAAATATTAATTTAATTGTATAAAACTGTATATGATAAATTGTTAATCACATATAGAGATCAAATCCATGATACAATTAACAAAATAAAATACTAATAAAATTGTATATTATAAATTGTTAATTGCATATAGAATTGTTAGTGATGTCATCAATGCTCCATTACACTTTAAGATTGATGGATATAGAATGGTTAGTTATGTCATCAATGCTTCATTACACTTTAAGATGGATGGATAGCCTGTTTTATGATAAACAAAAAATTTTAATGGAAAAAAGTTGTATGTAAATTTTAACACTTTAATATTAAAGAATAACTTGTTTTTATGATAAACAAAAATTTTAAATAGAAAAAAAAAGGGTCAAATATTAATACATAGATTGTTTTATCATAAACAAAAATTTAAAATTAAATATTAATGTATATATTGTTTTATCATATGGAAAAACAATTAATTTTTTTTTTAATAAAATATATTAAAAAAAATTATTTTTCTTCTTACATCATAAAAATTAGGATAAATGAAATTATTATCAGTCAATTTTGATTAAATTACATACCAAAATTTTTCTATAAACATTTTAGCTCTCCCTATTCCTTTCGAGAGAAATGGAATTGTTGTAGGCTTCCAAATGTAAAAGCTAAATAGAGAATAGTCTTTGTTCAATATGGTCATTTAAGCTCTTTCAAGATCCGTGTCTTCGTGGAATCTAGCATGTTAGGACCTATCTTAAAAACAACTCTCACCTAGGATATTCAGAGATTATGCTCACCCGCACTGAAACCTTTGGACATTACTTTCCATCAAAGTTTGGATTTGATTTGGGGTGAACATTACTTTTCATCAAAGTTGGGATTTGATTTGGGGTGTAGAGAGTATATGAATATTTATAATTTTTAATAAAAATTAATAAAATAAAATTAGGATGTTTTGGTTAGAAAATAATAAGTATATAAAAAAATGAAAAAATAATTATATTCTAAATTTTTATAGGAAAAAGTAATAAAAAATAATTATGTTTCTTTTATCAAATCTAATTTAATTGAGCTTTCACCCCTCACCTCTAGACACATTATTATTAAGTATCTTACATTTATTTAAAGGTTTCATTAGATGCAATCGAGGGGAACAATATTTTAGTCTACCAAAACCATGGGCTCTAAAACACCACTGTTGACATAAAACTTATTTAATTTACTTTCTCTTTTAGTTTTTAATTTAATCAAGTTTAACCCAACAGTCTCCCTCTTGAAATTAACTGGTCGTAATTATCTAAGTGGTTTATTCTATCATGATTATTGATGTCCATATAAAAAGAAATATATCTATTGACTACTATTAGTGACAAGTAGGTTAATTAGGTTAATAAATAATCTGTGTTAATTAAGCATTTTAACTATTAATTGCAGTTTGCCATAAGTTTGACAAATAAGTTAATTAGATTAATGAATAATCTGTATTAATTAAACATTTTAACGATTAACTATAGAGCTGTAAAATGACATGGGAAGGGTTATCTATGTTAATTTTGAACTTTAATTTGTAGAAACCAAGAATATTCTCTTATGGTTAAATCTCACACACATTTCATATTTTTAATAAAAAAACTTATTAATTTGAAAGTTTTATATTCTTCTAGGTTAAATCTCTCACATATATTCTCTTGTGTTCTCTATGGAGGAATCTGCTTTACTGTTATCATGGATATCCCTTCTGCTAAAACGACTTAAATACCCGATATTTCTCTTGATCGGTGTCAAGGAGGAGTAGCAAATTATTATGATTTGTTGGTGTGGTGACCATTTGCGGTGCAACTCTCCTTCGGCCGGCAGGAATGAGGGCTTATAATTGATTAAAGAGTGCTCGTTGGTCTGTTCCATGCAGTCCGCCAAAGGAGAGCTGCCCTGCGAATGCTCGGCAGAATGTTTGCTACCAATTTCTCTAGTAGTAGAGACCAGCAATCTGGGCGGCAAAGGGCAATGGTATTTCTTGGAGTCACTCCCACCATTCTAATTTAACTGACATGAGTAGCGAATCCCTATTTCCAAATATCTCTTAACTTCTTATTTTTTTCAGTACTGTAAACTTTACAAATTCCATAGATTTGGTCCTGATTTTAGCAATGTGGTAAGTAGTATTAGGATTAGATTAGTTTTTTTTTCTCGATTTTTGGTTATCATGCTTTTAGCCTGGTTGGTGATTTTTTGTTATCATGCTTTTGGCCTGGTTGGCAGATCTATATGTATTCCTCAATCTTTATAGAATTCACGGCTGTGCTAGCTGTCATACTCGGAACCTTCTAAAAAATAGAGACCAGTAATCTGGGCGGAAAACGGCAATGGTATTTCTTGGAGTCATTCCCACCATTCTAATTTAATTAACATGAGTAGCCAATCATTTTTTTTCAATATGACAAAATATTTATATTAGTGAATATATGAAAAATACTTATATTAGTGAATATAACAAAGTCTTTATGTAGGCGAGAGCCGACAAACTTTTGGTATCTTTTTACATCATCAAAAACTAGAGATATATGTACTATCCACAAAACAGTTCCTTCCTCATACACTATAAACTATAATAGTATCTTTTTACATCATCGAAAACTAGAGATATATGTACTATCCACAAAACAGTTCCTTCCTCGTACACTATAAACTATAAACTATAAATGCGCAGATCACAAAAATATAATTCAAATGGTTTTTCATCTTTAGGTATATTATTTGATTGGTAATCTTTAGAATCTCTCTTCATGTGCCCATTGCATACTATATCTCATCATCATCCAACAACAATGCTTGCTTTGAGAGTCATTATTCAACAACAATGTTTTCTTTCAACAATGCTTGCTTTGAGAGTCATCATTCTACAACAATGTTTTCTTTGAGAGCTGGTCAACTTCCTTGTTAAATTCTCTATATATGTGTTGTGTTTTTCGTTGTTGAAACTTCCCGCTCAGCACTTGAGTTTTTGTCATCCAAAACTGAAGAGAAACCACCTCTAAATTGTTTTCATGAGAAAACTAGACAATAATAATCTTCGAGTCTAGTTGTAATCTTTTTACCTTTTTGTAAAATGAAAAATAAAAAATACACCACATGGCTAGGAGTTCACCCCTGCTGTTTGTTCCAGTGCCATAGGTCATTTTAAGGGTGAATGCACCCAAACTGGACATTTTAAAATAGCACTAGCCTCACAATTATTACCCTTACATTGTGAAGATCCATCAAATAAACCCACTACCCGGTCTCAGTCTAATAAAGGAGGCCTATCAATCCTAACATGTTGAACATATTGTGAGTTTTTGTTTTCTCCCAAGTCCTGTAAAATTCTGTTGCAAACCCTGACCATAGAAGGTGGATGTTCCTCAAAGATAATCAGGTTCATGTGCTTCCATATCTCCCAACAAATATAACAAAGAATTTCTTTCCAGTATTCCATCTTCCTTATCCAATTTTGAAAACACTCAATAATTTGTCTTCCTTCCGAGATACTATTTAGTTTTAAGTCCTTTAAGATTGAAAACCAAATGTCTTTGGTGAAATTGCACTAAAAAAAAAGTGATTTAAAGTTTCCTCCTTATCTCCACAAAGAACACATCTGCTAGGCCCAATTATACCTCTTTTTGTCAAATTTTCCCAAGTGAGAATTTTTTGTTCAAGCATTAACCAACCAAATAATTTAACTTTTAGAGGTAACTCTCACTTCCAAAGTTCAATGTACCAAAACAAATGACCTTCCTCTGAATCCTCCATCATTTGTACTTCATAAGCTTGTTTGGCATTAACCTATCCTCATTTGGTATCCCAAGACCACATTAATGTATCATTTTCAACATTTTATTCAAATCCTAATCCCTTAACATACTTATTCCACTCCTCTTTTTGTCCTCCTTCTAGACCAAGTGTCTCTTCCTTCTTCCATCTTACAATACTTGAATCCTCCATATCAATTGTCCATGCTTGTGCAAGACATTTTATACCTTGTGCCTGCAAGAAACTAATCAGATTCCTTGAGAGTTTATAATAAGAATGGGACCCAATCATTGGATCTACTCATATTCTGATATCCCACCCATTACCATACCTACCCAATTTTCCAACCTTCCTTGAACCAATCAACAACAATCTTCTTTTTTAAATATTTTTTGTATGCCACATCATGCCATAAACCAGGAACCATTAAGCACATCCACATACTTTTGGCAACCAATGCTTTTCCAAAAGAAAAAATATCTTTTATACCCCACTCTCTTGACTTTCTTGGTTTTTCTATCCTTTTCGAGTTTACCAAGTGCATACCTTGTTTTACTTTTTTTTTTCCTTAACTTTTTTTCAAGTACTGTAAACCTTACAAATTCCATAGATTTGGTCATGTTTTTAACAATGTGGTCAGTAGTATTAGGATTAGATTAGTTTAGCAACCAACTTTGTGGCAGGGATTGTAAAACAAGGATAATAAAACTTGTGGAGCACTCTACAATTCTTCTGCAGTGCCCCCATCATTTCACCAATTCTCTTTGATTGGGATTTTTACACACTAAATTATTAATTTTCAAAATAGACAAATACTTAGATCAATTTTCTGAAAAAAATTGAATATTGAAGTTAGATAAATAATTCCATAAATTTATTGAGATCACATAAATATTTACATAGTTTTTTAAAAGATTTTATAGTAAATGTTAAGAAATAGTGCAGAAACTTATCCTTTCCAAAACTTAGGGAAAAAATGATCCATAAGCAAAGAGTATAAAGCTTTGATGTTTCAACAATATTAAATAGAGTATATTAACTTTATTAATTAATTTATTTTAACATAAAGATAACAACCTATAATGACCTTCACCAAATGCTATGGAACATTCAAACTATTTTCCCTGCATTGTTAGAAAACGTGGCTAGTACATTGTCTTTTCAAAAGGTAAAATATATACTATTGATAACAGCAATGATATGCCGATGACTAATATATGTTTTTTTTTTCAGCATTTGTAGATAAGTTTGGTCTGAAGGCGATTTTCCTGGGGGTGATTTTTTTGAATAGGTTTTTTTTGGGCGGGATACCTTTTTTAGTAGTAGGCAGAACTTGGTCTATAGGCTTCTATGGTGTATAACTATTTTTAGCAACTAGTTTTCAGTTGTTTTTGGTGTTTTTACATGGCATGTCTTCTTGGGGGGTCCACGGGACGGTAACACTAGTATATTCATTCTACTTAGATTTGAAGTTTAGTACTAGATGGGGGTGTCGAGAATAGTGGGTGGACCGAGGTTTTCTGTCTTGGTTATGCCTCTGCTGCTTTAAGATTCTCTTTTTTAATGGGTTTTCCTTTTTATCTCATCGATTTGATGGCATACTTCATTATTAAGGCTTTAATAACTATTGATTCAGGTGTGATTTGGAGGCAGGGACCCATGGAATGTGAACTGATTGTTGTTTCAGAGCTGACAGACTTTTGTTAAGGTGGCGAGTTTCTAGGTATGGCGAATGAGGTCAGCGCCCTTATGGGAACTTCAGACGAGGAGGATTGGGAGCGGGAAGGTCTCTTCAACACTGTGGATGAACTATGTAAATTTAATATTGGAAAGAGACATTTATTGGATCCTTTACTACCTTTGGTAAAGACGTTCCCTGTGATATCTTCACAGTGCATAACAAAGGATACTCATTTGTGTCTTGTTGGTATCAACCTTGAACCAATTTTGAAACCTGTGGAAGCTGGTCCGAGTGTTGAGCATTCTTAGAAGCAAGGTGGTGCGGGGTTTGACATCGGTTATCCAAAGCTCGGTATTGGTAACAAAAGGGTGAACAACTGGTCATCGACAAGCTCTCTGCGAGGGACTGCGAGTGTAAAGGATTCCCGACATAGGAATACTGCAAGATCTTGGAAACCCAAGAAGGCGCGTTGTTGCCTTGTAATAGGGATGGACGTGGGTCTAGAAGAGATATGTCAACTCTCTCTATGTGCTCTTGTACGTAGATTTGCATACAAATCTATGTGTAGTCTTTCCTTTCCAGATTGGATGAAGGAGGTATGGTTTCCTCTTATAGGTTATGTGCCGACTTACCTGACTCTTCCTAGTGGGTGGTTTGGGTTGATATTTAAGATTATGGAGGATGTTGAGGTTATCTTAAATAGGTTTTGGGACTACAAGGGAGGAAGTTTAATGTTAAAGTGATGGTGAACTTTGTTCGACCCTGCAAATGAGTACTTCAGTTTTAGGCATGTTTGGGTGTTACTACCAGGTTTTCCTTTAAACCTATGGAACAAAACTGCACTGATGGCCACAGGCAACTTGCTTAGCTTCTTTCTGAAGATTAACAAAGCTTGTCTACTTTTGTTAGATAAGCGTATGACACGGGTGTTAGTAGAATTGGACTTACATGCCAGTATGATGGATTCTATAGAACCGGATTGGTGAGGCCATGTTATGGTGCAACATATATATTATCTAGGTCTACCTTTCAAATGTTCTTCATGCAGGCGAATGAGTCATTTACGAAAATATTGTCAAGTTGGGAGTGGGTTTTTTTATGCAGAGAAAAATCTGGAAAATAGTACAAAGGACCTATATATGAATGAGGAAGGCCTGGAGGAGCCGGGAGCGCTGGGTGGATGTGAGACTGTGAACCCTGAAGATATTTTGGGTGCCGAATCAGACTCTCTCATAGGTAAGATGAAATATTACTGTCCATCTTTTTTTTTGAAGCTTTCTTTATGGGAATGAGACTTCTTAGAGAAATCAGTGTTGTTACAAAGTACATCGTTGGTTGTCAGTGATAAAATTGTGGACCCCATGGATAATGAAGCTCCCAACTGTGGTGATGATAGGACTCCTACGCCTCAGTATTTTATTGCTTCTAATTTTTCATCTCCTATAGCCTCTCCGGTTCTCTCCACCTTGGAAAAGAACTCATCGTCCTTACCTCCTTCTACACTTCTCATTTCGGAACCGTTACTAGATTCGATGATTGACACCTTAATTTTGTCTCTGAGGGAGACTACCAGCCCCATACCCTTACAGACCTTTTGCGGAACGAAATTTTTTGTAAACTCGGGTTGTGATATAAGGGGTGAACCGAACTCTGAGGGAGAGGACTAGGGGAGAAAGCTAGCTTGGTTGAGGGGTCTGGGTTCAGAAGTATCCCCTATAAAAACTAGGAGTGCTCAGAAGAAACAAGAGCTTCGTCTGTCTACTGTTGAACAACCTTATACTACAACTCTAGATTTGGGGACTCTTAGAGGCATGAAATCCCTGGCTAGGGATAAATCATGATCCTCCTCTCCCTGAATATCAGAGGGGTGRGAGGTCCCCTTAAATTTCCTTCTATGCGCAGGTTGTTATCCTCTACAAAACCTRATATAATCTTTCTACAAGAGACCCTAGTTGATGAAGAAAAGTCTAGGAAGTTTTTGTTTTCTTTATGTCCTACCTGGATGTACAGTGCAGTGAGATTTGTGGGCAAGTCGGGAGGACTTCTCGTGGYATGGAATCTGAACATTGTTGAACTCTAACCTTACTTTTCTGTTGGTGGTATTTTATTGACATGTATACATATCCCTGATAAAAGAAGGATATGCAWGATTAATGTTAATGGACCATGTACTGGCCGCAGACTTTTTTGGGAACATCTAGAAGAAAAGGGACTGCTAGATCAGAATAATCTTATTCTCGCGGGAGATTTAAAATTTTCTATAAGTGTAGATGAGGTTTGGGGGGTGTCAGCCTTGATTGATTCACAGGCGACTTTTTTCAGAGATCTTTTTACAAAGCATCATTTAGTGGATGTAAAGCCTTCTGAGGTAGTGCCAACTTGGTGTAATGGAAGATATGGGGTGGATGGAATATTACACAGGGTTTATGCATCTGAATCGCTTCTTAATTTTTCTGATTTATATAGATCATGGGTGGAGCTCCCATTTATATCTGACTATTCCCCTGTTCTCTTCCAACCATATTATGGTATTAATTATGTATCTTATCCATTTAAGTTTAATCCAGTGTTGTTGAAAGATGAGTCCTTTAGTGAACTTGTCTGGGAAAATTGGAGCACACAAAAAGATTCATTGGTAGAAGGAGCACAATTAAGATTGGTGAGGAAGTTATTTAGACTAAAAGAAAGAGTAAAGAGGTGGATTGCGGTAAGGAAAAAAATCGATCTTCAAACCCTTGAAAATATTGAAAAAGAGATCTCCATTCTCACAAAAGAAATTTTAGGACATCAAACATTTGATGAGCCCAATCCACCCCTGAAAGTACTTGATACTGAAAGAAATATATTGCTATAGGCCGATGAGGAATTATGGCACCAAAAGAGTAGGGCTATGTGGATACTTTCAGGGGACAAGAATACTAAATTTTTCCAACGGTTTTCCAGTTTTAGGAGGAATAAAAAGAATCTATGGGGGGTTAAGGATGATTTTGAACAAGTTCATACAGGGAAGGAGGCTATAAAGGAAGAAGTGATGAGACATTTCAGCTCCTTTTATAAAGATTCTCATAATTCGATAGTGGATCAGATAGCTTCGATTCGTTTATATCCAAGGTTGGTGACAGAAGAGGAGGTACTATTGCTTGAGAAACCGTGCATGAAGAAAGAAGTTCTAGAGGTTCTAAGAAGTTTCACTAAGGACAAGAGTCCTAGTCCTGACGAGTGGACAATGGAGTTCTTCCTGCATTTCTTTGACTTGATTGTTGGGGATTTATTGGAGGTAGTCAAATATTATTGTTTATCTGGTATGGTGAATAGATATTTAAATTCGACATTCATCGCTCTTATACCCAACATAAACGGATTGGATTCCTTTAGTGACTTTCGGTCGATCGCATTATGTAACCTCTGCTATAAGATCATAACAAAGATTATTGCTAAGCGCATCAGACCTATCTTGTATCATACTCTCTCTAAGGAACAATTTTGTTTTCTAAAAGGTAGGAAAATTCTTTATGCTATAGGTACTGTGCAGGAGTGTATAAACAGCATTAGGGAGAAAAAGTTTCAATCTATGATCCTTAAGATTGATTGAAAGAAATCTTATGATTTCATAAGCTGGGAGTTTCTTAGGCTAGTTCTTTTAGAATGTGGCTTTGGGTTGGTAACGACCAAGTGGATTATGGGTTGTATTACCACAACTACATATGAAATATTATTAAATGGAGAGTCAACTGGTTTTTTTAATAGTGGCAGAGGTCTCAGACAGGGGTGTCTGCTGTCACCTTTGCTCTTTTTATTAGTTATGGAAGGATTGATCTTAGCTATAAAAAAAATTCAAGAGGAGGGTTTGGTGTCGGGTATCAAGGTTACAAGACTTATTCGGATCCTCCACCTACTTTTTGTTGATGATATACTCATTATGACCAAAGGATCTATTATAGAGTGGATGTAATTCAAAATCTTTTGGCTATTTTCTACAGTGCAACTGGACTGTTGATAATTGCGCATAAAACATCCTTCTATTAGTTTGACATGCAACAAGAAGTATTGGATTCCTTAAAAGAAATTTTTCATTATAGTATTAATAATCTTCCTGATGGTTTTAAATATCTTGGTTATATTTTAAAAGCTAACAGGTTCAAATCCGAGGATTGGAATTGGCTTATATTAAAATATGAAACTAGAATAAGTCATTGGTGCAATAGATGGTTGACTATGAAGGGTCGTCTTGTATTGATCGAGGTTGTCTTAGAAATCCAGCTAGTTTATTGGCTAGCTCTGGAAAATATCCCTTCTTCGGTTCTCCACATAATTCGTCAAGTAGTCTTCAACATTCTATGGGATGGGAAAGGAAAAAGAAAGGGCTTCCATTTGTGTATTTGGTAGCTTATAGCTTGCCCGAAGAAGTATGGGGGATGGGGATTGAGGAATTTGTTTAGTTTCAGTCGTGCCATGGCGACAAACATCCTTTGGTGGGCTTTGATGGTGGATTGTCTATGGAACTGAGTTTTAAAAGTGAAATATCTTCGCTCTATTTTAGTGGCATGTTCACTATAGATAATCTCGTTGAATGGAGAATTAGGATCCCAGAATTGGAAATATCTTCAAAAATACTTATACATCTTGTTGCATTGGCTTGCATCGTATCCAAGCTTGGGAACATCAATAATAACTGGAAAAGACCAAATACTAGGGATGGGAGACGCAACTCTTCTTTCTGGATACTTGATATTGGCTTTAAATCAGTGAGGAGTCTATTATTTATATCAGGCCGCCAACAGAACACCTTGTCTGGGTATGGTCGAGCCCAATTGGATCACTAGTGTTGAATTGAAGTTAGAGGGGGCACTAGCAGTGTAATGGCATGATTTTCATAGTGCAATCATAAATAGTGGAGTCCAACTACTGTTGAGACCAGATGAATTGAAATGGACAGGAGGAGACTCCTCTGGTAGGATATCTGTTAAGAATTCATACGAGGCAATTGAAAAAAAGAAACATATCTTTATGATCGGAGGGTGGAGAAAATCACTATGGTCCTGGTACTATCCTTTAAAAACAAAACTCTTTACTTGATTGGTGGCAGAAAACAAATTTCTATCGTGGGGTAATATACAACGAAGGGGTTTTGAGGGTCCGAGCTACTGTTCTCTGTGTAATAAAGATTCGAAAACTATGTTCCACTTGTTTGTTGGATGTCCTTTTTCATGCGTTGTCTAGGAAAGAGAAAAAATTTCTTTAAAATTTCTGGGATTGTGGTCTGGCAACACCATATGTGAGGATTTTAAAAAATGGAGATTACAAAATATAAGCTATCCCACTCTTCTGACTTTCATATGCTAGAACATTTAGTTGGAAAGGAACCACGCCATCTTTGAGGAAGGGTCGCCATCTATTCATAAGGTGGCTTTCCTGTCCTTATCTATCATGGGAGTATATAAAACTTATATAAGAACAAAGAAGATGAGGAGGATGCCAAAGAGGCTTGTGATAAGGGGCATGAATGGCCATTTTGATGGGGCGACCCTTGCATCAGGTCGAAATAATGGGGCAGGAGGGGTAATCTGGATCAACGAGCACATAATTTTCAAATGATATATTAATTGTGGCTCAGGGACAAACACGAAAGTGGATTTTCTAGGAGCTTGGGCACTTCTCAATTTAGCTATTCAGTTTGATATTTCAGAGATTTATGTTCAAGGAGACTCAGAGATATTCATCGACTCATTGCGAGGCAAAGGTCATCTTCAAGTGATTACTTTGGAGTGCCGGAAGGATAGAATTATTGATCTTATAAATATTTTCCAAGATATTACTTTTCAGCATGTGTATCAAGAAGAAAACACTGATGTGTATAGCCTATCAAAACAGGCGCTCTAAAGGACCCTGGGAAAATTATATATTATCAATGTTTTTGGGATCATGAAGGTCCGCATATGTTTTTAGATCTTTTCTATCCTATGTAGTATGGTTTATTTTTGTTGGGAGTCTGTAAGGGAGATAAGTAGGATTCTTGGGGAGGCTCTTGGGTTTTCTGGTAGTCTTGGATTGGAGATGCAAGCTATGTTAGGTTTTGTGGCATTTACTAGCTGGTTGGATGTATACTCGAGGCTAGTGATATTCCTTTTGGATGTATTGGGGTTTCTTGGATGGTGGTGTTTTTGTAATGAACAGTTTATATTTCAATATGAATATAAAGAGAAATTTTCTGTGGAAAAAAAGAAAAAAGAAAAAAGATAAGTTTGGTCTAGCATTTTTTTTAGCATGGATGACTAATCTATATGTTTTATTTTTTATACTTTTTAGCATTTGTAGATAAGTTTGGTTTAAAATCTCATTAAAATTTTAGAAAATTTCAGATTTTAATAATTGAGACTACATAGTCCGAGTGTTTTGGGGTTTTTGAAGTCACTGATTCCAATAATAGTTGTTGGAAGATAAAAAAATGTAGAACGTTGTCATTATCTCCTCATTATCTCTTGCATTTTTATTTTATTTTTTTTAGTAATGGTCTGAAATTTATTTCCTACAAAGTTTCAGAAAAACACATAAAAACATTGTACATACACATCTAAATATAGGGTTTGAATAGTAAAATTGTTTCATGCTTGAAGGATTTAAGATTGGAAAAGGGGAATATGTTTGAAGACTTACATGTATTTTGATAGTGTGTTTGTTGTGTCAACCTACTTGTTTTGGTGGAATATTAAAAAATAACTTGAATTTCATTATATATTGAAAAATGCCTTCTAAAATTATTTTATTCAACCCCCTCCCAATACATCTTTCCAATAAATCCCCATATTTTTATTAGATACACATTTTTATAATCCCGAATATCTTTATTAATATTTTATTTACTCTTATATACATACATCACTGTGAAATATATGAAGGATAAAATATAATGTTTTGTTTACTCTTTTTACATACTTTCAATGTAAAATATGTGGACTCATTAAAGTGAATGTCAACTTCCCACAATTGTCTTAAAAGGCATGTACAATTAGTAATTTCATATAATTTTATCTTTTATTATAATAAAATAATTATTCTAGAGGAGTAGGGTTTATGTAATATACTAGATATAAAATGTATGCAGAACAGAAATAAAATGCTAGTAATGGCAGAATAACAGCAATATAACCAGAACATTCACCACAATAACACTGAAATGATATAAGAATAACAACATAAATAACACTTTGAATATGAAAGCAATGTTCATGAGCCTCTTAAAGGGGGCAACCTCCAGTTGAACAGAGATCTATTACAATAATATCCAAGCTAGGGTTCTCATACCCTCGACTCCTATTTATACTAAAAAGAAGCATCTAGAGGAAGATCCTTCTAGAAGCGGAAGCTTCTATTAGGTCTTCTTACATCCACCTAATTCTATTTTATTGAAAGGCCTTATTAATATTGACCTTTATTACATCCAAATATATTGTTCTACCTATGTGCGGGTTAGGGTCCCCTAACATGTCCACCCCCTTAAAAACAACCTTGTCCTCAAGGCTTGAGATGAGGAAACTACTGCAGAATGGTAGTTGGTTCCCAAGTGGCATCTATTGGAGTTGTATCTTTCCACTGGACTAGCACTTCCGTGATGGTTCTCTGACATAGGCGATACTCACGTTGGTCCAAAACTGCTTCTGGTTGTAGCCAAATGGATCCTTCTTCAACTAACTCTGGAAGGTTTGTTTGAATTTGACACTTAGCTCCAATCACCTTCTTTAAGCATGAAGCATGAAAAACAAGATGTAGCTTTGAATGGCTGGGCAAAGCTAAGTGATAGGTGACTTGTACCACAACCTTGAGAACTGTATAAGGACCATAAAATTTGGGCGCTAGCTTCTGACAATGCTCAGCCTTGAGGGAAGTTTGCTTGTAAGGTTGCAGTCGAAGAAACACCTAGTCCCCTTCTGCAAATTGACATTCAGAGCGACCTTGATCTTCTTGTTGCTTCATGCGATTATGTTCCATGACCAAATTCTCTTTGAGGGTATGGAGGATAGCCTCTCGAGCTGTAAGTGTTAGGTCAGCTTCCTGGACCTTCGAGGTAGCTGGTAAGTATGAGAGAACTGAAGGTGGCTTCTGTCCATATATCGCTTCAAAAGGAGTCATGCATGTAGTTGTATGGTATAAAGTGTTGTACCACCATTCAACTAGGGGTAACCATTGAGCCCGCTGATTTTTCTTTTCCGAGGCAAAACACATCAAATATGTTTCCAAACACTTGTTGACAACTTCTGTTTGGCCATCGGTCTGGGGATGATAAGTTGTGTTGAGATGCAATTATGTGCCTTGTATCTTGAAGAGTTCTTGCCAAAAATTGCTTGTGAAAGTTGGGTCGTGATAAAAAAAAATAGAGTTCAGCATACCATGAAGCTTGAAGACCTAATCCATGAAGATTTGAGCCACCATGGATGCTGTAAACGGGTTTTGAAGAGCGCAGAAATGAGCATACTTGGAAAGGCGATCAACAACCACCATGATGATGCATTTATTTCCCAATTTGGGTAAGCCAATAATAAAATCCATGGAGATATCCTTCCAAATAGCAGGTGGAATCGGGAGCGATTGTAGTGTGCCCAGCGATTTGACTGTTTCTCCCTTGTTATGTTGACACACATCACATTCAGCTACAAAATTACAAATGTCATGTTTCATACCATCCCAGAAAAAGGAACGTTTGACCCTATCATAGGTTTTGGTGAACTCGGAGTGCCCTGCTATGGGTGTAGCATGAAGTTCAGAAAATATCGTGGATTTAAGCTTTGATTGTTTACTTAAAAACAAACGGCTCTTGTATCGAAGTTCCTCATGGAGCCAAGAGTACCCTGGGGAAGTTGGAGCATTGGACTCCAATTGCTGGATCAACTGCGAACTTTTGGGATCTTGTAGCCATTCCTGGTGAACGGCTTGGAGCCAATCTAGTACAATGAATGAAAGAGAAAAAAGGGATCCTTCATCTTCATATTTTCGGGAAAGTGCATCCACAACCACATTGTCTTTTCCTTTCTTATAAATGATCTCATAATCATATCCAAAGAGTTTAGTCACCCATTTTTGTTGTTCTGGGGAGGAAATGTGTTGTTCTAGAAAATACTTGAGGCTTTGATGGTCTATCTTAATTTGGAACCGTTGCCCCAATAGATAAGGACACCATAGATCCACGACATGCAGAATAACCAACATTTCCTTTTCATAGATGGATTTGCCCAGATTTCTTTTAGATAGTTGCTTGTTGGTAAAGGCCTGTTGACAGGCGAAACAGTCCGTCCGTCAACTGGAAGAGTGGAACCGGTCCGGGGTTGTCTAAATAACCCAAGCCGTTTGGTATGGACCACCCTGACGAGTTTAACGGCTCCGTTGGCCGCTCTAAGGTCTCCTAAAGAAACCAAAGAGAAAATTTGATCTGAGCTAAGTAATCTAAACTAAGGAAACTAGAAACTAATAAAACAAATTAAAACAAACTAACTAATTAACCTACAAATTACTAACTACTTATATGTACACAATACTAACTATGGTCATAATAACTCAAATCAACCACTTAATTATCACCTATGATCATTCTTTATTCACAAATATACAATATGGACAAATCACAGATTTGATTAAAACCTGCAAAACTCACGTGTTCGCTGTCCTAAGACAGCCAAGGATCTATTTTTGTCTTTTTGTATTTTATAAAACAGAAAGAAAGCTAAACGCAATTAAATAATCTAATCTAAATCTAACTAAACTACTAATTAATCAAAGCAATAAACATCTAACTATTTAACCTGGAAACGCTCCAAGTATGTCCTGTGTAAGATGACTTCTAAGCTGATTGGAGGAGGGAAACTCACACCAGTTAGGCCCTTAAGCTTCTCGGAAACGATCAGCTGTAATGCTTCCTGAAGTATTATTACAGGACAAACAAGACATAAAAGATTATCATAACAATTTTCTGATTATAAACTTCTGCAAAAGGGGAAACCTATTATACAACAAGCTTATATATGACAATTCAAATTACGAAGAAGACAAAGCTATCGTTCACTAAAATGAATTGAGAATTGTTATGTCCTTCATCGATCTAGGAAGAAACAAGATATAGATAGAAGAAATAAGATTATATCATTTGCATGTAATTCAGATAGCTAACGCAATACCAAACCATAAACAAGCTGATATACAAAACATAGAACAGAGTGTTGATATATTGAAAAGCGGAAAGCCACAACAAAACACCAATTCTGCTCCAGTTTGAGTCAGAACTCCATATCCTTGTTCTCCCCAACTGAGGATTGTTTCTTATTACAAAACCATAGGTTTAAATAATTTGTTCACAAGGTGAAACACCCTTGTGAATAATAGTAAACAGTTTTACACAATCTGGGAATAATCCCAAAACTCTCTAAACTAAATAACTAAATGTAAGTAAAATCTGTAGATCATCCCCTAACTGCCCATAGTATCCATTGACAATTCGTATTTCCCTGCAATAGACACCAGAATCAAGTTAGAAGAT
>JASDQU011378278.1:19034-32171 GCA_032191745.1 Picea mariana | reverse complement strand
AGTAGTACTCGGCCCAATATCTCAGGGCACTAACTAAGGAGGATAGACCGCACCCTTAGCCGTACTACCCGACTACCTAGGTACTAGAGAGTATCTTTCCGAGTGTTGTTCTCGATGACACTATAACAGTCAGGTGGCCAATCGGTTTATCTAAAGAGGGCTTCAGGTAATCTAGGTCGATCTGTACACAAGTGTTGTCTGATGTGCTGCCACTCGAAGGGGTACAAACAGGGGTTACAAGGGTGGCCAACAGATGTGCGCTTAAGTACCACTTGTATTTCATGCGTGTATGAATCCCTCAACCATGGGTTTATGCACGTAACAATAGATCTCTATGGCTTAAAGACGCCAGAATATGTCTCTACCCTGAAAAAAATTTAACCCACACTTTTTGTCGAGAAAAGTTCTCTAATACCACTTGTAATATACCAGATATAAAATGTATGCAAAAGATAAATAAAATGCTAGTAATGGCAGAATAACAGCAATATAACCAGAACTTTCACCACAATAACACTGAAATGATATAAGAATAACAATAGAAATAGCACTTTGAATCTGAAAGCAATGTTCACGGGCCTCTTCGAGGGGGAAACCTCGAGTTGAATAGAGCTTTATTACAATAATATCCAAGTTAGGGTTCTCATACCTTTGACTCCTTTATACTAAAAAGAAGCATCTAGAGGAAGATCCTTCTAGAAGCAGAAGCTTCTATTAGGTCTTCTTACATCTGCCTTATTCTATTTTATTGAAAGGCCTTATTAATATTGACCTTTATTACATCTGCATATATTGTTCTACCTATGTGCGGGTTAGGACCCTAACAGTTTATTTAATAGTATTTTGTTTATTTTTGTTTGCACATTGTTAATATTTTGACATGATTTATAGGTTCAAATCCAGAGGGAGTAGGGTTTGTACATCTCTTTAGAGTGTAACCTTTAGCAGTCAAATCTTTATGAATAAATAATCTTTTGTCCCACAAATAAAAAAGTTTCATACACCAATTTCATGTCTTAACTTAAACATAACCTTAAAATTAAATTATTATTATTATATATACTTTCTTATTTTTTTTTTTTATATATATATATATATATATATATATATATATATATATATATATATATATATTGGTTTTATTTTTGTTTTTTTTGTTTTATTTTTATGTGATAATATTATTATACATGTTCACAATTAACCATAACAATTATCCCGAGCTTAACATCATAGCTTAACAAATAAAGTTTTAGTCATCAATACAAGAAAAACGTCAACATAGATTAACCACTCTTACTCACGTTTAAATCATTGCATATCACTCTTTGTATTGTTTTCAGTCATTGGCATGGTTAACCGATATGTATTTTAATTTAGCAACCGCCCACAATGGATGCTTTTTACAGAATTTTTTTCTCATGTGAGCCCTACAAGTTGTGTGATTTTATCAATCTACTCCTTGCATTCCTCGTGGCATAGAAATTTTTTCATGTGTTTTCTTCGTGCCTAGTGACATAGACACTTTTTCATGTGTTTTCTTAGTGCCCATGGGGTTCAACACCATGAGGGTCAGCTCGAACCCAATTTTTAGGCATTTGAATAAGTCAGTTTAGGTAGAAGGCCTTAATTTTTAAGTAATTCTATGACGATATTCTCTACTTTTAAGTAATTAACCAATTTTTAGGATAGGCACCACAACCAATCATTTTAGGTAATACGTCTTAGTTTTTTTGGAATTGTAGACTGATATTGTCTACTCTTTTTCATTTCGATAGTAATTAGCTAACCGAGTGACTAGGAAGAGGAGTCATTGTTCTCTCCTGTTTGTCACATGGATGATTGGATTCTTTCTTTATGTATCATAACACACGGATGCCTAACTTAAAGAAGTTCATTTACTTTCATTTTTCTATATCACAAATCACACATAAGTGATATAAAAGACAACTAATCTAGTATGTTATTTGCCTTGTGTCCAAAATAAATCTTAGTGACTAAGAAAAATATGGGTAAGTGAAATACCTCTCTTTGCACATTTTTGGTTGTGTGGTGTGATCATTTAAAAAAAAATAGAAATTAATTAGGTGGAATAAGAATCCCTAAAGTTCATATATTTTGGATCTTTGCAAATTTCATTTTAAAAATAGTGTTAGTATTTGTAAAACTTCACAAACACCCAGAAATTAATCAAGCATAATAAGGATCCTTCAAAGTTCACACACTTTGCACTTTATCCAATTTCTTAAAAGTTTAGCAAATTTGTTTTCAAGTACTCTTATGTCAAACATCATTGTTTTCCCATGTGAAACATAGACATGAAGGAAATAAAGAGACTTATTTATCCTAAGTATGCTCTTCATCCTACACTCATAAAGAAACCTTGGTGCTCTTCATTGTACTCCCATAAAGTAATATTGGTCAATCAAAATGGGTGGGAAGTTTGAAATATCTCGTTTGTCATCTCACAAAGTAAATCCATTGGTTCATGATGCTATCTTAGTCCTTGAAAATCAACTCAAGTAACCATTAGACTTAATTTCTCTATTGGAGGTCACAAATAAATTGATATTCTAAGTTAGGATTGTGGGGTTAGGCATGTAAAAAATTTCTCATAGTCACTTCTCATTCGAAACATAGAAGTTTTCTTAGAGATCTTGAAAAACCTTTACTCTAAATGTGAAACATCTATGACATGGAGATACCTTATGGGGTTATACATTAGGGTCAAGTTGTTTCTGTTAGTCTCCTTGAGCCACCGATCTTACTTTTTATTATGATCCTTCACTATTCAAGGCTAAGAGTCTCTTGCTCACACATGAGAAAGGTATCTTAGTGACCAAATTTGTGATTTCATCCTAGGTGACATTTGTGGGCTACATTTGCACCTAAGACAAATAACGTTAGCCATTGGGAAAATTTTTTAGCTACATAAAAACATGCCCCTAATAAATTTCACTATAACTGAGTCTTTCATACATTCACTAGCCATCTTTAGTGTATTCATGCCCAATCTGTTGAAATCATTTAGAAGGCCCAGTAACATTTGAGTGGAATGATTGTTAGAGTCATAGGACATATACTTTTATTTTTTCAAAACCGTTGAGAAAAAAATGCATTGTACATCAAAGCATATGTCATGATTTAAAGTGAAATACATCAAAAAATTGTTTCACCATAGGTACATATATTTCACTTGTTCACATATTTTCTTTGATTAGATCTCCATTTTATTAGAATTGTTTTAACAACCATCCACTTGAAAATCACAAAAAGTGAACACAAGTAGGAACCATTGAGAACGCTCAATTACCTTGATGTTTCTGATGGCTTAGAGGATTTCCTCCAATGCCAAGAAGCATTCCTAGTCCCTTTGTTTCAACAACTAGACCATCATCAAACCCCTCCCGCTCATCTCTGGGTCTGGCATTGCAAGGATTAGTTATTCTCATATCATTCTTCTTAAGATTAGTTTCCTTTAGACCTCCTCCATGGAGGTCATCATCCCCATTAGGACCAATTTCTCATCAAATAAGCCCAATGTTAAGTGTACCACCAACAACACCACCACCATGTCCATCTCTTAATTTACCATATATGGCTAGTTTAAAACTCTCAAACTTGATGAAGCCCACCAATGACCCCTTTTTACATGACCCATATTGGTCACCCATGCTAACCAAACTCCCCTCAAATATTCCAAAATTCAAAGGAAGACTCGACAAGGACCCAGCCAACCATATCATGACCTTTTATTTATGGTAATTTTCCAATAGCATCACATATGATTCCATACATATTAGGTTATTCCAAATAACCCTTATCAAACCATTAGCCAAGTGGTACATTAGTGAAGAAATAGGATCATATGAGAACTTTGAATCATTAGCTAATGCATTTTTTATGTTTTTTCTAATTATTACTTCATCATGACATGGGATGGGAAATACTTACTAATTTTTTGAAAATAGCATCCACGCACATTATAGATCAAATCCATGATTTGTGTCAATGGAATAGCTTGTGTAAGATCAAATAAAATACAAAATCCTCTTCGATTGGGTTTTGAAATCCATCTTTCCCTTAATTTCCAAAGACACAACCACCTCCATGACTCAGACATAGGACAAGGCCATCATCAAAGAACAACCTTTTGGCATCATCTACATAGTATGAATATTTATACACGTTCATCCACAATGACCCTCACTCTCACCCATTTGAAAAAGAGACTCCTAGGTCATCTCATTTAGTTGATGAACTCATAGGGTTAATGACCCATCTCAACAACTCATACAGAAAATGATTCCCCTATGGAACAAATCATTATGGAAATCATTACAGTGAATCTAGCACCTCTTAGAGTGTTAATAACAATTCATATGGGAATCAAAAAATTCCTTACACCAATCCATCCTATAGGAAAGGTGGAATCAGTCCATCTCACTAAAAGCATGGCATACCCCCCTCTAGCTAACATGCTTTGAAGCATGTGCATGGCCCCTCATGAAATAGTCAAAGTTGTAGTGGAGGTGGGTCCACATCCTAAAACATATACAATAGCTCCATGTGGGAAAATACTTACTACTCAGTCCTCGTCCTCCATAAGTCGTTATCACAACATCAATCACTAGTGTCACACCAACCAAAATTCTAGGTGTACTAGAATGCACTAGCAATAATATGGGTACCATGACACAAAACCCACTTTTACACCATGTCATGTCCATTTAACTTATAAGAACCCCTTTCCTAAAGTTAATTTCACTTAATAAAGTGATAGAACCCCTTTTTTATGACTTTTCCATCTTAATTTTAATTAAAAAAGGAAAACAATGAGAGAAATTTCAAAATGTTTCATATAAAAGTAATAGGTATTTCCCCCATCTCATAATATCATTCATTTTTTCCCCTTCATTTTCATTCTTTCTCTCCATTATCTTCATTCTCTTCATTGTGGGTGTTTTCCATTGGAGTTGCTTCATATCTTATGAAACCATACTTTCTTGAGGAGCTTTTCCTTGTAGTAACCATCATCTACAACTATCAACAAAGGAGAGGCCAACAACACGCTCTAGTAACTCAAAGAACCCTCCAAAGGAGAGGCCACAAGGAGATCAACATATGCTCCACAAGTGATGTTGTAAATCCTTTTCATTTCGATAATGGATTATCCATTTATTCTTTGATGTATTTGTTGTTATTTCTTCTTTATTTTGAAGCATTTCTTTATGTTCGCAAAAATAGATTAGATATTAATGAATTTGTCGATTTTAAAACTAGGGTTTTTTAATTTTTTCTAACATTGTTTCTGTAATATTGAAGCAACCATAATATCTGTAGATTTTCTCACCTTGTATGTAGATTTACACCAATAGAATGATGACTCCACTGGGGATCTAATCTATTCTATTGATCCCTAGTTGTGGGTGCATGGGTAAATTGTTTTGTACTTCTTTTTATTGTTTTTTCTAAGCTTTTAGGGATTTATAACTGGATGTGTCTTTATGCATCATGATTGTAGGTGGCAGGTACATGAAACCCTTAAGGAATAATGTATATCCAAGTTTATAGGTTATTGAGACCTCCCAAGTTCCAACACAAAAGCAAGGGGAACTAATGGCACGAAGTTGTAAGACCCTAGGTTCAGTTTATTCTACCAACAAATCATGTAGACACCGACCCTTTCAACATCACCTCCATGCAAGTGAAGTCTTACCAGATGAATATATTGGGGTTGTAGGAGCCAAGTTTTTGTAGGGACGAGTGTATGGGAGGATACCATCATATTCATTCCTACTTATCTACCATGTGCACAGTATTATGTGTCTCTTTTCCCTTGATTCATTACTAAACATTATTTGTGCAACACCATTGTGATTCACATTGCAACATAAACTATTCATTGTAACATTCATCATTACCATGCACCAATCATCTAACAAAAAAATCTAGATCTAGTTATGCATAAATATAACATTCATGAACAATCACACAAAAATACATTCAGACAAAGAATTTAACCTGGCTCACCCAATCCTTGGGCTACATCCACAATGGTTGGCTTCTTTATTATTCTTCGTGCAATCTTATCAAGCTTGTGCACTCCACTTACAATAGATACATCATGATATCCTTCCCCATCCTTCCTAGTCGCTCTACAGTGCAAGCCTCTCTCTGCAAACCCTCCCTAAACCTTCAGACATAGAATCTCTTTCATTCTCAGTCTTTTCTTATCCCCAAAACCATATCAAAAATCATGACGACTCATTTTTCAGGCATGCATTTCATGCCTTTGCACTTGGATGTTGTTTTTACATTCCTAACTGTTATTTTTCCTAATTTTGCGCGTCTATCCACTTTTGCATACCTAAATGTTGTCCTTCCTTATTTTACATGCACCCTCAAAACTCAGTTCTTTGAACTACATGTCCAACAAGCCCCCAACATTCACTTGTGGCTTAGCCCAAGTAACCTAATCATGTTTTTTCATGCCCCTCCATGCTTCCATGAACTTTTGGAGGGTTTCCTTTGATGTCACGACTTCTTTCTTGACCCCTGCTTCCTAATCCAAAATATCCTCTACGACCTACGTAATCAAGGTCATGTGTTTATCCTTGGTGTCGTGTGTTTCTTTTTTTATCATGTTCTGTGAAGCAGCCAATTCCCCTATTACCCTTAGTGCTTCATCCTACAGTGGTACTAATCGTTGTTGGATAATCTCTTGTTGTCCCCTTATCTATTATATTTTAGTGTATGATTGTATTTTTTCTAGGATGGTCATCATGTACTTAGCCGATGGCAGCATACTTATTTTCTCCAAAGACTTCTACACCTTTTACTGTGCTTCCCTTAATCTAGCTTCCACATCCCTCATCTCTGGATCTTCCATCAGATTTTTACAAATATGCGTGCTTTCCTCACATAGCTTTGTGTGCTCCTCATCCAGACTCTTAATACTTTCTACTGAGGTCATAATGGTTATTTCTCTTTGTTTCTTTTCCTCCAATGGTGTCCTTGGTGTTTTGCGCAATTCTAATTCTTCGATCCTGGTGCAAAATCCTTTAATGACTTCCTTGATTTTTTAGAATTATTATTCAAGTGTGTATTCTACCACCATCATAATTTCTGGAATATCCTTATAGAGTTTTTGGATGGCCTGTTGTATTAACTCTTCATGTTTCTCAACATCATCCTTATCCTTTAATATTATCTTGGAATTTTCCTTAGCCTCTCTCTTCTCCTTCAATATCCTTTCATCATTTTCCTCAGTTGCGCTCTTATCTTGTAAAGAAGTTGTATAATATTGTTGCATATCTGTATTATTTGCCACTACCTCTGCCAAATCGCTTGATGCTGACTCTGTGTGAAATCATATTTCCTACGCAATACCAACGTGCAAGCCGTTTAGTACCGATGTGGGCATCTGTGAAATGACTAAGTCCAGGTGACTTAGTTTTTATACCTTCCTCTTCATATTGGGTGTGGGGAACTCAATTACATCTAGTGCGATCCTCGACACTTTGCACCTTATTACCATCTATGAAAAGTAAGAAGTGGTGGCCCCTGCTTCCCCATTCAGGCTTGTTGGTTGTCCTTCATTGGATCTTCATTCTGGTGCTATCCTTGCTGACTCCAAGAGTTGTTGCAATGTTGTTAACTTTTCATGCACCTTCTAGATAAGTTCTTCCTATTTTCGTGACACTTTCTCAATTGCTTCATCTGCGACATCCCTCACTTCATAGTGATTTTATCAATGTCATCGTCTATCAAGTATATATAGTCAGTACTTTGTGGGCTTTCATCTTCTTGTGCACAGCTAGTTTTGGATCCTTACCCTTGTCTTTCCTCTTCTCTTTGATTGTTAGGATTGTTTGTTTCACGTCTTATGTGTCTTTGCCTTGTTCATTGGCTTATCCATTACCCTGCCAATTACCCATTCTTCTGCATCATTTTTAGGGTTCTTCTTCTATGTTCCATCCATAGGAACCTTCCAATACAGATCCTAATACTCCATGATTAGGTGGATTTCTTCTTTTCTGATATTGTACTTTGTCTGGACCCATTTCTCTCTCAGTTCCTTCTTTGCCTATATATAGATATGGTGTTGGTCTTCCCGAAACCATGTAATCGAGGTGTATGCCTCTACTAGTTGTGGTGAAATGTGTGGTGTATTCTTGATGCACTTTCAAATCCTCTCGTCGTACAAAAGGAAATCCATGTTAGTGTCAATCTGTATTCTTTTTTTAGTCGTGTACTAGAGTTTCTGATACTTAGCAGTCAAGTATGGATTGCCTCTTAGACCCAACAACTTCACATCCTCTGACTCTTCTCATGCAGTGAACACAATCAGAATTAACAGACAAAAATAATGGAATTACATGCCTCTATCATGTGCCTCTACATAGTCGATGAGGAATTGGTTCAATAATAAAGGTGCCCAACTCATCGAGACCCCTTCGGCACACTTCTCAGCCCCAATTATCACTCTTGTTGGCACTTTGCCTTTTATTCATTTCCTCAGTAACTTGCATGACAATTCCTGCATCAAAATTCTTATAGTTGGATCACATATGCTCGACACATCCAACCCATGCACACCTATAATTGTGCCAAACTTCATCCCCATGGCCTATAAAAGATTTTTTTCATTCTTTTTGTTGGAAAATAGCAGGGTGGGATCTTACCCATGCGATGGAAATCCTTTGATCCTTCCAATCATTTCAATATATATAGATATTGTCTTGTCCAACCACAAATAATGTCCATGCACACAAGTTAAGAGAAACTTAACACATGCATTAACCTCATTGCTCCTGTCGAAGTGTGGGATGTCAAATAGGTTTAGGATTCCTGCTCACTCCAATACTTTGGCCCATACCTTTGGCACATGTATGCTTTGATTTGTTGTTGGGTCTATTCTTAGTTCCAGGTATTGGTGTATGCAAGATCAGGGAACTTCATCGTGCTTGTGACATTATTGCTTTGATCGTGCATGCAAGATCAGGGAACTTACCCATAGACCAACCTAAAAGGTATTTGTCCAATCAATGTTTTACTTGTAGTCCTATATGGCTATAATGTTGCAGGGATACTTAAGTCCCAATCATCCCTTTCTACATTGCATATATTTGTCAGATAATTCTCCATATTTTTATTAAAAGATTATACTAACCCATTGGCCTAAGGGTGATACTGTTAAATTTTTAATTAAAATAAAGTACCAAGGCAAGTGTTTCTCTTCCCTAGGCGCCTAAGGGGGAGAAAGTGCCTAATGTGGGTCCTGGTCAAATTAATTTGTGAGATGCAAATTAAAAGATAACTTTATGACTAAAGTGAGGGTGAGTGAAGAGACACCAAATCTCAGCCCCCCATCTATTCTAATCTCAACCGTTAGATTAGAAAACCCCTCACCTTTCCTCATGAGGTCGATTAGGGCAAGAGGGCGCACCCATTGTGGGTAGTTCAATCATTCTTGTTGAGAGAACAAGAGAGAGCAAGAGAGAGGTTGAGCTGGAGAAGAAAGAGGTAGTGTTTGCAGAGCTGGATGCGCATCCCAAGGCAGCAAGCTAGCATGGATTTCAAGGCAGCAGACAGCAAGGAAGAACAGGTCGTACCATACGGATTTCTAGAGGCCCTACAACCATTTTTCATGCACAAAAATCGAGGGAGACAGCAAAAGAATTTCTAAGAAGTTTGGCATGCATCCCAAGGCTGTCGTATAATCATTTATTGGCATAGAAATCGAGGTAATTGTTGTAATAAATTTCTAGGTGAAATTCCATACAGTTCATACAGTTTCAACATGAATTTCGAGGGTTGTACAACACATTTTTCAAGGAGTTGTTCTTGTTGGGTTTTTCGTACAGTCTTGGTAGAATTTTGGGCAAGAATTTTGAGACATTTTGTATAGTATTAATTGTTGGGATAGCCGTACAATGTACATATTTTTTGTTCATAAATCGAGGAGCAAAGCTACAGGAATGTCCAGATAAGTTTGTGTAAATTTCTGAAGATGAATATGTTGTAAAAGAATTTCTTAGAAGCCCATAAATAATAAAAATCCCTCTCTCACTGGTTTTCCCCTTGTGGGTTTTTCTAGGGTCAAAGTTAGACCAAAAATCTCTGTCTATAAATTTTCTGAGTTTTTCATACTGTTGATATTTTATTTTTGCGTTGAAAACGATGTTCAGAATCCTCATGTTTCAGTTCTAAAGTTTATTTTTTGCTAAGTTTTTATATGTTGAAATTGTGCTGAAACTAGGTTTGGGCATTTAACTTTGGCTGAAAAAGCCAGCGAAACTGAAACTGGGTTGGGGTCTGAAATTTTAACATGGTATCAGAGCTGAGTTGAAGGGAAGTAGAGATTTTAGTAGACATAAAGTTGGGACAACAGTCACTTCACAGGGCAAATTTTTTGAATTTGTGATTTTCAGCAGAAAAAGGGTCATGGCTATTGGTCTAAGAGTTGAGGACAAACTTGATGTGGCAGCAAATTTTGGTGATTGGAAGGAGAGGATGATCTTGCTTTTGCAAGAGAACGAGTTGTGGGACATTGTGGAGAATATCACTACTCATCCTGTTGTGGTACCTACTGATGCTACTCTTCTTGCAGCCTATACTAAGAAGAGTATCAAGGCTAAGAGATTTATTCTTGATGCCATCAAGGATCATTTGATTCCTCACTTGACGGGGAATACACATGCCTATGAGATGTGGGAGTCCTTGACTAAATTGTACCAGAGTACAAATGAGAACCAAAAAATGGTTTTGAGGGAAAAACTAAAGAGCATAAAAATGACCAAGGCTGAAAATATGGTCACATACCTTACTAGATTGACATGGGTAAGGGATGAGCTTGGAGCTGTGGGGGAAACCATAGCTGATAATGTTCTTGTGAGAACAACATTGAATGGTGTTTCCAAACAATGTGTTGTTTCTGTGGAGGGCATTGTTGCTAGGGAGAAGCTTCCCAGTTGGGAACGTCTTTGGGATGACTTTGTTTAGGAGGAGACCCGGAGAAGTTATGTACATGGAAGTTCATCTACAGGTCATGAGGAGGAGAATGTGGCTCTTGCTACCACTAGCAAGAAGAAGTTTAGAAAGGGTCCAAAGGGAGGACAGAAGCCCAACGGTGAAGGGAAGAAAGACATGAGAAAATTCAAGTCTTTGCTTGCCATAAGTCTGGGCACTATGGAGGATAGTGTCCAAACAAGAAGAAGAAACAAACAGCAGCTTCAACAGAGGTGGAAGAGTTTTCCACCAAGTTTGACAAGGAATTTTCCTTGATTGCATGTCTATCCTCGAGGACCACTACTATAGATGCTTGGTATATTGACAGTGTTGCCTCTCACCATATGACAGCAGTTCGTGAGCACCTGACAGATCTTACACAGTGTGGAGATGCAGAGGTAGTGCTTGGAGATGATCGGGAGGTCAAGGTGGCTGGTTGTGGGACTGTATCATTTCGGAGGGAGTCTTTGCCTCCCATGACTTTAACAGAGGTTCTTTATGTTCCGAGCTCTAAGAAGAACTTAGTATCAGTTTCTACTATTGAGGAGAAGGGCTATGAGATCTTGTTCCGTGATGGGCAGGTGCTCCTTTTCCCCAGAGGGTCTAGCATCACTTTGGCCAAAGTGATAGGTACTAGACATGAGAGGTTGTACAAGTTTTTGTTCCAGCCAGTGAGAACATTGATTCATTCTACTAGCAGCAACAGTGACCTATGTGAGATATGGCACAGGAGGATGGCACATTTACACCATGGGGCTTTGCGAGTTCTGAGGGAGATGGTGACGGGAGTTCCATATTTCAGTTCAGAGCACCATGAGTTGTGAAAGGGGTGTACCTTGGGAAAGTACACCAAGACTTCTTTTCTGAGGAGTGATAGTAGAGCAGCAGGGATACTTGATCTTATACAATTAGATGTATGTGGCCCGATGTCTTCGGCGTCGTTGACTGGATCCCTATACTATGTTGTATTCAATGATGACTTCTCTCGGAAGTCTTGGATTTTCTTCATGAAGACCAAAGGACAGGTCTTCAGTCGATTCCAAGAGTTCAAAGATCTTATGGAGAACTAGACATGGAAGAAAATCAAAGTCCTGAGATCGGACAATGGGGGTGAGTATACCTCCAAGAAGTTCATGGATTTTTGTGCAGGAGAGGGCATCAGGAGGGAGTTGATTGTTCCTTACAACCCATAGCAGAATGGGGTTGCTGAGAGGAAGAACAAGGCCATTGTTGGGGCTGCGAGAGCCATGCTACATGATCAGGGGCTGCCACTATTTCTATGGGCTGAGGCATGCTACACTGCAGTTTATCTACAGAATAGGAGTCCTCACAGGGCTGTGGGGAGCATGACTCCTGAGGAGGATTTCTCTTGGAAGAAGCTTGAGGTGGGGCACTTTCGGATTTTTGGGTGCATCACTTATTCATATGTCCCTTCTGAGAATAGGACAAAGCTAGAGCCGATGGCAGAGAGAGGGATCTTTGTTGGGTACAGTGAGACTTCAAAGGCTTTCCGTATTTACCTTCCTTCCTTGAGGAAGACTGTCTTGAGGAGGGATGCCATATTTGAGGAGGACGGAGCCTTTATGAAGTCTAGAGGGACAGAGAGAGGTGAGTAGTCTTCACCTCAGATTCAGGTGAGCCTGTAGTAGACTATAGTGACACAGAGTTCGGGACCACCAACTTCAGTGATGACAGGTTCACAGGTGATAGGGCCATAGAGTTCAAGTTCGCAAGCTACCGGTCCACAGGTTTCAGGATCAGGTACTTTAGGGTCTACTACAGGATCATTGTCTTCAGCAGATGGGGTTGAGCAAGGAGAGTCCCCTCGACAGGACACTACTTCAGAGAGGAGGAAGCCCAAGTGGCTTCAGGACACTTTGAGGGAGGCACAGGGTTCAGTGGGGAATCCCAGGTAGGCAGTGAGGGAGAGTAAACCTCCCAAGAAGTTTTGCATCTACATCGCGATGGTGAGAAGTATTCGGGAGTCTGAGCCTTCCACTTTTAAGGAGGCCTCTAGTAGACAGGTATGGAGAGATTCCATGATGGAAGAGTACAATTCCATCATGAAGAATGATTTCTGGGAAGTTGTTCCTAGAGCTGAGGGGAAGTCAGTGGTAACTTCCAGGT
>JASDQU011378278.1:8135-18984 GCA_032191745.1 Picea mariana | reverse complement strand
GTCTGAGCCTTCCACTTTTAAGGAGGCCTCTAGTAGACAGGTATGGAGAGATTCCATGATGGAAGAGTACAGTTCCATCATGAAGAATGATTTCTGGGAAGTTGTTCCTAGAGCTGAGGGGAAGTCAGTGGTAACTTCCAGGTGGCTCTACAAGCTAAAGCATGCTGCGGATGGCAGCATTGAGAAGTAAAAAGCTTGCTTTGTGGCTCGGGGGTTTTCATAGGTTGAGGGAGTCGACTATGATGAGACCTTTGCATCGATTGCTAGATACACTTCGATCAAGGCAGTGATCTCCATTGCAGCAGAGATGGGTTGGAAGATCCACCAGATGGATGTGAAGATCACATTTCTGAATGGTCTTATTGAGAAGAAGGTGTATATTGAGCATCCATTGGGCTTTGAGGTGCATGGGAGAGAGTCTCGTGTGTGTAGACTGAAGAAGGCATTGTATGGACTGAAGCAAGCCCCCAGAGCTTGGTATTCGAGGATAGATGCCTATTTGCAGTAGTTGGGTTTTGAGAAGAGTGAGGCGGATCCCAACCTATACTTCATTGTGGTTGGAGAGGATCCTCTCATTCTTCTACTTTATGTGGATGATCTTTTTATTACAGGGGTAGAGAGACTCATCGACAGCTGCAAGGAGAGCCTTGCTCCGGAGTTCGAGAAGACTGATATCGGACTGATGCATTACTTTTTGGGATTGGAGGTTTGGCAGGAGCCTGGACACATCTTCCTGGGACAGGGGAAGTATGTGTGTGACATTCTGAGCATATTTTAGATGGGAGATAGCAGGCCCATGACCACTCCCATGATTACCAACTGGAAGAAGCTTCATGCTTCTGAGTCACAGTTGGTGGATTCCACTTTGTATCATCAGTTGATTGGGTCATTGATGTATTTGGTCAATACCAGGCCAGATATTTGTTTTGTTGTTAACACTCTCAGTCAGTTCATCGTGGAGCTTAGGAGAGTGCACTGGGTGGCAGCAAAACATGTGCTCAGCTATCTTTGTGGTACCGTAGATTATGGTTTGGACTATCATAGAGGAGATGGAGTTCATATGGTTGGCTATACAGACTCGGATTGGGCAGGATGTGTCAGTGACAGGAAAAACACTTTAGGGTGTTGCTTCGGATTAGGATCAGCAGTAGTGTCTTGGTTCATTCGGAAGCAGAAGTCAGCGGCTTTAAGTTCGGCAGAGGCTGAGTATATGGCAGCTATTCAGGCCAGTTGTGAGGCCCTTTAGCTTCGCAAGATGCTGGTGGGATTGTTCGGTTTGCAGTTCAGGCCTACTGTGATTTACTGTGATAATCAGAGTTGTATCAAACTCTCGAAGAATCCAATTTTTCATGACCAGTCTAAGCATATTGAGATTCGGTATCACTTCATCCGTGATTATGTTCAGAGAGGAGCTGTGGAGCTATAGTACATATCTACATAGGAGCAGGTTGCAGACATACTCACCAAGGCATTGAACAGGGGCAAGTTTGTATTTTTCAGGGACAAGCTTGGAGTGGTGAGTAACACTTTCCTCGGTATGAGGGAGTGTTAAATTTTTAATTAAAATAAAGTACCAAGGCAAGTGTTTCTCTTCCCTAGGCGCCTAAGGGGGAGAAAGTGCCTAATGTGGGTCCTAGTCAAATTAATTTGTGAGATGCAAATTAAAAGATAACTTTATGAGTAAAGTGAGGGTGAGTGAAGAGACACCAAATCTCAGCCTCCCATCTAATCTAATCTCAACCGTTAGATTAGAAAACCCCTCACCTTCCCTCATGAGGTCGATTAGGGCAAGAGGGTGCACCCATTGTGGGTAGTTCAAGCATTCTTGTTGAGAGAACAAGACAGAGCAAGGGAGAGGTTGAGCTGGAGAAGAAAGAGGCAGCGTTTGCAGAGATGGGTGCACATCCCAAGGTAGCAAGCTAGCACGAATTTTAAGGCAGCAGACAACAAGGAAGAACAGGTAGTACCGTACGTATTTCTAGAGGTCGTACAACCATTTTTCATGCACATAAATTAAGGGAGACAACAGAAGAATTTCTGAGAAGTTTGGCATACATCCCAAGGATACCGTACAACCATTTATTGGCACATAAATCAAGGTAACTGCTGTAATAAATTTCTGGGTGAAATTTCGTATAGTTCGTATAGTTTCAACATGAATTTTGAGGGCCGTATAGCACGTTTTTCAAGAAGCTATTCCTGTTGGGTTTTCCATACAGTCTTGGCAGAATTTTGGTCATGAATTTCGAGACATTAATTATTGGGACAGCCATACAGTGTATAGGTTTCTGGTTCATAAATCGAGGAGCAAAGCTACAGGAATGTCCAGATAAGTTTGTGTAAATTTTTGAAGATGAATATGCTGTAAAAGAATTTCTCAGAAGCCCATAAATAATAAAAATCCCTCTCTCACTGGTTTTCCCCTTGTGGGTTTTTCCAGGGTCAAAGTTAGACCAAAAATCTCTATCTATAAATTTTCTGAGTTTTGCATACTGCTGATATTTTATTTCTGTGTTGAAAACGATGTTCAAAATCCTCATGTTTCATTTCTGAAGTTTATTTTTTGCTAAGTTTTTATATGCCGAAACTGTGCTGAAACTTGGTTTGGGCATTTAACTTTGGCTGAAAAAGCCAGCGAGACTGAAACTGGGTTGGGGTCTAAAATTTTAACAGATACGACGTACTCTTCTAATGATGAATTTGAAATTCTTCAGTCAATGTTGCAATCATCCTATTTAGGAAGTGTGTCCCCTGATCACTTAGTATAATGCGCTAGAATCCAAATCGTGTAACTACATCATCAAATAGAAACCTTTCATTAGTATTCATGATGCGATGTATGACTGGTGTTGCTTCTACCCATATGGTCAAATACTCTGTCGCAGTGATTATACACCTAAGTCTTGATCTTCTCCCCGATGGGTTGATCTGTCCAACAAATTTTATTTCCTATTTATCAAATGCATTCAACATAACATGTGGGTGTAAAGGAATCTCATCCCTTCACGATGGCTTTCCCATCGTTTGAAAAACATTGCATGCCTGACAATATTCTTTATCATCCTTATCAAGTGTGGGCCACCAATCCTTGCATACAAATTTTTTTACACGGTCTCTTTACCTATGTAGTGTTATCCTACAATTCCTCCATGCACTTCTGAGAGCATCATTGGCCTTTCATGCTCTAACACACATCGTCTCAATATTCTATATACACCCAACTTGTATAATCTCCCTGCAATTCGATTATAGTTTGTTAATTTAACCATTAATTGTTTCTTATGTGCAACTCTCATGTCTAATGGGGTCATTCATATACATAAAAACTGCACAATGTATACAAAGTAGTCGTCCACCATTTTAACTGAGAAAAAACACAAATCGGACAAGTTGTCATTTAAATTCCCTACATCTTCTCTCGATAGTATGTGTGAAAAGTGATCTGGTCCTGCATTCAACTTCCCTGGTTTCACAACAAACTCAAAATCATATTCCTGGAACAACAACCATCTGCATATTCTTCGCCCCAACACTAACTTGTTCACTAAGTATCTTAGTGTAGAATGGTGTATATAGATATTCAAATGAGAACCAAAAAAATAATTTCTAAACTTTTGCAGCGCATATACGATTGCTAATTATTCTTGTTCTGTGGTAGTGTAATTATTTTCCATTGTCGACAAGTTCCTTCGTCCAAATGAAATTGGATGGTCTATGTCTCCTTCTCCTTGATGAGATAATACTCCACCCAAATCTATGGACGATGCATCCACATGAACATCAAATTCCTTCTTCCAATATGGAAATATCAAAATTGGCATGGTCACTAACTTATGTTTTAATGTGTCCAAACTTTTATGATAGTCTTCATTCCACTAGAACTTATCTTCATTCTTAAAAAAACTATCCATAGGTGTTGTAATCTGTACATAACCCTTAATAAATTTCATGTAGTATCCTGTATGGCCTAGTGTTTCTCTCAACTGTCCAACTGATGTGGGTGGTTGTAAGTCCATAATTACTGCAATCTTGGATGGGTCCACTAATAATCCCTACTTACATACTACATGGACCAACAAAATTCCAAAAGGCACGTAGAAAATAAATTTCTTCAAATTCAGTCAAATATGACATTGTCTACACCTATCCAACATTAACCCAAGGACTTCTATGTGATCTTTCAATAGACTAAACACAGTCCAATCATCTAAGTGAACTTCAATTAACTTATGAATAAATTCATTAAAAGCTACAACAACTACTCTTGAAACAAATCCATGTGAATTCTTCGTCCCAAAAGGAATTACTGTGTACTGATATCTTCTCCACTCTGTTGCAAAATTTGTCTTATATCTATCATCCTGCACAATCTTAATCTGGTGATATCTTGAAAATCCATCTGCGAAAGAATATGCCCCATGCCCCCATACATTCTCTAGGACTTCATCTGTAAATGATGTTGGAAATAGATCATGCAGACATGCATCTTTTAGCTTCCTTAGATATACACAAATACTAACTCCCCTTGTCTTATTATATTGCACTACCATTGGACTTATCCATTCTAATTCCAAGAATTCCTTAATGATTCCAACTTCTAATATTCAGTCTAGATCTGCCTTTACCTTCTCTTTATATTTTGGATTCAGTCTATAAGGTATTTGACGTACTAACTTAGAATTGAATTTCAAAGGGAGATTCATTTCTTGTAGCTCCTTAGCTATCCCTTTCATCTCTGAGAATTTAGTTGGGAATAGATACTGATACTCACATAGTAAATCTACAATCTTCTCCATAGTTTCATCATTCCAGTAATCTCGTATCTGCAAACTTTGGATTTTCTTTTTTCCCAATATTTACCTTCTGTGTCTTTAGTGATTGTGCATACACAATAGATTCAAGATCTGGTCCTTCTACTACACGTTCTTCCTTGGTCTCAAGTACTTGTATATTTCTTGGGTCTTCCTCGTCTTTTCCTTCTTTAGAAGCATTATAAGATTCTAGTAATTCATGAATAGTCATAGAAGCTCTGTGTGCACTACACATATGTACCACCTCCATTTTCCCTTCTTATAAAAAGATCTTGGTTCTAATGGCCTACAAAGATACATCTAGTAATGCAGAGTCATGTTCAAATGCAAATTTTACCTCAAACCTTTGAGTTAGCTCATCCCAATTTGTTATTTCTTTGCGCATTTCTAGTTCCAAGTACTAGTTCTTAGGAATTGTATCCAGTGTATGTATAAACATGTGCGTTCATTCCTTCTTCGGTATAGATCTACATATGTTTTTGCACTGCACAATATGATCTACTAGGTCACTTACTCCTATATATTTCTACGAAGTATACACAACCTCAGTACCAAATCTTACTTTCATTAGTCTTTTACACTATGACCAGTCTTCCATTCCCTCTTTATGTGCATCCCACCATCTGGCTAGAGTAGCCTTCAAGAAAACATCTAATGCTAGCAATCTTTGTTTTTTCGGGTATCTACAAATCAAACACCTGTACGAAATATTCCATGTTAGTCAAACCATCATGTTTTGGTGGGTCAAATAGCTTCAATCCAATCCAGCACTATAACATACCCAACCTTAAACCTGGTGGGCTATACCATACAAAACCTCTTGCGGAACTGTATAAACTATGTCATCCCTGACCACCCATGTCAGGCCATGCCACTCCATAATAACAATAATTTCATCTATATATAATATAAAAATTAAGCAGACAAACATATTTTGGAAATACACATATTCATACAAAAATAACAGTCAAAATATACATGCAACATAAACATGAACAACGCATAAACAAAAACACAAGTATAATTACAAAGCATGTAAACTCATGCAAATTAATACACAATTCATACTTATCTTTTATATAATACCACTAACTACGTGCATACCTTCCACGATCCTCCCATCCTTATACCACATTGCTTAGAACTATCGGCAGTGGGTCACCCACGAGCTGGGACTAAACTCCACCCCAGTAAAAGGATTCCTAGCTAGGCTGTGAGAAATCAAACAACAAAAAGGATCTTGTTCTAGGAGCCAAATCAAACTAACATCCTACAACCTCTCATTCCCCACATGCCTATTCCACCCCAAGAAGTGTGCCCCTTCTCTTCTCAATAGTCCTTTGAATACCCCACTTCCCTACCAGGGCTTCAACAATAGGCCAGACAGGAATTCTCAGATCACTATAGCTACAGTTTGGCTCCCTCGGGAAATAACTTTCCCAACAATTCTCTCACTTGGAGAGAGTTTCTCATGGTACTAAAAACCCACCTCTTCAATCCACAAGCCTCACAACCCGCCTCTTCAAACCCACGAGCATGAGAACCCCTTTCTTCAGTTCAGTGCTTAAGTCAACTAGTTACAGTCTCAGGTGAAGGTAGCAACAAAAAATGGGTATGGAGCGGGTGATGGCAGCGATAGGGATCAATTAAGGTACCTATGAATTTTAACTTTCTCATCCTTGATGATGTGACATATTTCAACAACTCTAAGAATCTTCTTTCATACTCATCTATTGTCATAATTCCAAGCTTGAGTTCAAAGAACTCCTTCATTTTATTATCATAGTAATGCTTGGTTAACTATTTCTTTTGAAAATACCTATTGAAATCCTTCCAAGTAACCTTATTCTCATTAATTTGTTTCACTTGCATGAATTGATCCCACCACATTGATGTTTTTCCTTTCAAGTGATAGATGAAAATTCTCCCTTCTGCATGCGCAGAATAATTATGCAGTTGGAAGTACTTCCAATCTTCACATCAACTTGAATTGAAGTCATATTTATAATCCATGGCTTTCATAAGACTTTCATTATCAACTTTGTAACTTTGGACATCTTTTTGTAGTCCCTTTATGGTTTCTACCAAGTTTATGTGCTCCTCCTTGGATGTTGTACCATCAGCACCCAAACTAGCATACTGATCCCCGAATTAATCATCATGGCTAAAATATCTCTATGCATATTCCATGATTTTTGAATTTTTGCATTGATTTTGTTATGCTTTAATCGTTATTAATTTTTTAAAATGTGTAGGAAATAAGATTTGTTAGACGAAATCATGAGACAACTTCATGAAAAATCTACACCATTTTTTCATAATCCTTTCTTTTGAAGCCCGTGGGGGAACTAGTATTCAACATGTATCAATGTGCGATGTCAATATTTAACATATACGTCATGTATTAGTATTGCGCCTACACCACAAATTTGTTCCATGCAACCCCAATCTTTAGTGCACACACCCATGCATTATTGTTTACTGTTCATTTCCAGCGCCGCACTCCACAATGTCAACAATTTAGCATACACACTTGCACATTCTTATTTTAGGTGCACCATGGTGGTGTTGTAATTCCAAATTCGGCAACTTACCAGTCTTAATTTCTCCTTAAGTATAAACTTAGCCCATGCAGGCTCAGTGTTGAAACTGGAGCTATGATACCATAATGTAATGTACTGTTACCAAACTGCTTTTGATACCAATTTGTAACATTACCCAACTTTCTACTGAGAAATGCTACTCCAAAATATCGTGTGCAGATTCTACTCTACAACCTTGGTCTACACAAAATTACTTGAAGTAACGCACTCAACCCCATGTTGAGTCGCGTTACCCAAAATTTCCTCTTCTGACACAACTTATAACAATGAAAGTAACTCAAAAAAATTGTGCACACAAGAATACTCAGAACACAATGCTATTGTGCACATAATCCACTCTGAACAAGTTCTCTTTACTGTGCGGACAACAATTATAGTGTCACATGCGAAGTATGTTCTCCTTGTGCACACAAACTGCTTCCTTGTGCGCAAAAGAAAATCCAGCCTCTTATGCACACAGAGGATTTCCCTACATGCACAACCATTTCGACATCACCTCAGAGACCCAGGATCAATATTGTAAGGTTAACTTTAACACGAATAACTAACAACAACTATCATACTCATGCACGACTACAAATATTGAATTTCAACACCATAGTACATGTCCAAGCAACATTGTACATAATAACACCAATTACTTATATGCAACAACATACAAGAATTAAACACATATTAAACATAGATAATTAAGCACATAGTAAATGAGGCAACAACATGAAGACACTTATCTTTTATGAAAATTCACCAACTATGCGCAGAACTCAAATGTTACTCCCAGCCATAGAATTTTTTTCTCATATACTTTCAACAACAGCTCACCCCTGAGATAGTGTTTAAATCCACCAGGGAAAAATGTTTTCTAATGCTAACCTAAGGTATGATAATCAACATAATTGTTCAGTCCAAGGTGCCACTATTGCAACTAGAGTACAGTCTCTCATTCCCCACATTGAGGATACACCCAAGGAAGTGTGCCCCTTCTCTGCTTAACAGTCCCTCAGCTACCTCACTTCCTTTCTAGGGTTCCAACAATTGGTCAGACAAGAAGTCTCAAATCCCTCCAACTAATGCCTAGCACATGGGGGAACAATTCCTAGAAAAAATATCACATGGAGAGAATTCTCATGGGCCTGACAACCCACCTCTTTGACATAAAATCTCTCACCTAGAGAGATTTCTCACAGGCTTGAAAACCTGCCTCTTCGACAACATAACTCTAGTTACAATACATAAAACCCTTACAAGATTTTATCTATAGATAAGGTAATAATCGTCCTTTCTTAGATTGTCTGACCCCCTTCTGCACTCGATAAAATGAATGACTAATCCCCCAAAATACACTACGGATAGAAATATATATTGCATGCCTTAAACCAAACACTTGTCACCTTTAGAACTAGCTTTAGCCACTATGTGATCTGTTCCCATCTCTCAGGAACTTAGGATAAATAAATATCCACAACTTACACTTTTCATAAATATTGATAAAATATTCCTTGGGACTTACGTCCCCCCCTTTTCCCTTTTTCGGTGGAGTTATCCCCTCATCTATTTTCGTCTGATCTATTTACGTGAAGGGATGTGATATTATTAATAACTTGAGTATGATTACATTTTACAAGGATAGACACACTGACCTATTTGCATCATGACTCACCATCCTCATAACCACACAGGCACTCGGACCTCAAATACATATACATCCAAATATATAGATTTATATAACTCAAATAGATGCACACTTCCAGGTAATCCCTGTTCACTTACTCAAGTGCACACAACATTGTGAATGTGTGCACCCTTCTTTTGATGTGCAACGACATGCACTTATCCAGGTTCATGCATTGCTATGAAATGAATGCACCCTTTCTTTGATAAAAATTCTCATGCACTTCTCAAGTGAATGCAAAACCAAACTTGGTGCCAATGGATCACTAGCCTATATGTACATTTACATTTACAATTTGTACCAACTACTCACCAACCTATATGTAGAATTACAAAGGGTTTGAGATTAGGGACATTACATCATCACAGGGTTATTCTATGACTAGCACCCAAAAAACATGGCCTTTTTTGGCACCATAAACCTATTTTCTATTAAGCATTTAAAGAGATTTTATTTTTCTTGTGATAAAAGGAAACCAACAGGTCACTAGGTTTCATTTCACTAACATGGGAAGAAGCACTACCACAAGAATAAACATAGGATTTATTAAGAAATTAAAGATACTTTCTCGTGCCTATGGTACAAAGAAACCTAATGGTGGCTAGGTTTATTTCTAGCACAAGCACAAGAACAACCAATTGCATACTAAACATAAGGTCTTTCCATTCATATTCCTAGATTTTTCACTCTAGAAAGCAACCAACTTTGACATGAAAATGTTAAGCCCTAATATTGGCTCATTACCCCTTAATTGGGGCATATTTTATTAGTAATGTTATTTTATTTATGTCGGCTTTAGGCCATTAGTTATAATTATACCTCCTAGTCTCCTATATATACCAAAGAGACATTTTCATTTTGAATCATCTTGTACTTGAACATTTAAGTGGGTAAAATGAGGTTTCCTCCTCGAAGAGGCTTATTATCTGAAATTATCTCTTTTTCAAGGCGTTGAGTACTTTTTTTGAGGATTTTCTATGCTATATTGATATTTGGTTCTTGACATATGGTATCAAAGCTCAAGGTCTTGGGGTTTCGCTGCTACATCTGAGACACCTTGGCATTTTCTCTATAATTGTTTTTCTAAAACGTTTAAGAAGGAATGGCTTGGAGGACATTTAGTAGATGGATCAAGGTATGTTGGGTTCAAAATTCAGCTCCTGGGGCCTTATACTTTCGGAGATACAACCTCTACACGATAGGGTTCTGAAATCATCCTGAACTGAGTCATTGTGGAATTTTTTCTATAAAAACTTTTCTGGAATGTTTCAGACCCTGAAATCCGAAGGGTATTTACAGAAATTAGTAAGGTATCTGTGGTAAAAATTTCAGCTTCTGGTTCATCTTAAATTTGTAGATACACCCTATGTAAGATAGGGTATATGACTAGTCCTATTGACTAGTCTCAAGAAGATGTTCCAAGTAAAAAAATCATAACTTCTTCCTAGAGTATCCAAATTGTGTGGGACTAGTTTCATTGGATCATGGACAATCTATAGTATTTCTAGTGTGAGTTTCAAAATTTATATCAATTATTTTGTGCAGGGCACACTATACAAGTGAGATCTCATGGAAAGGCCAAAAGTATAACAAGTGAGCACTTGATGGAGATCAGGACTTGATTGATGTATTCATAGGAACATTAAAGGATAACATTCAACATGAGGTTCTCCTTTGGGAACCCAAATCATTGGAGAATGCATTTAAGGTGGCAAGAAATGTTGAAAGTAAAAATATGGCTATGGCTACTAGAAGAACCAATC
>JASDQU011378277.1:0-24109 GCA_032191745.1 Picea mariana | reverse complement strand
GCATCCAATCTTCAAAAGTTTTTAAACAATTTATCATGTGCTCAAAATATGTTGCACTTGCCCCACACTCACTTGACATTGGTGATGCTCTTGCATCATACTCCCTCGCTTGGAAATTTTCATGGGCTCCTATCCATGAGCTCTCGCACGGTCTGTCCATGCTTCGGAATCTCTAAGAATTGAATTCTCAACTGCTTCATACGCCTCCTTGAAATCCGAATCATCTTTATACATGTCTCTGAGGTCATCAAAACCCAATGTTTTGACTCTGAACTCCTGCAACAACAAGCATTTCCTGCCCAAAGCATCAACAACTTTGTTAGCAGTTCTAAAAATGTGTTTAATTACAAAATTAAAGTTCTTCATGTATTCAACCCATTTAACATGTCTCTTATTCAACTTTTCCTGTTGAGTCACAAACTGCAGTGCATGATTGTCACTATATAAGACAAACTCTTTAGGAATCAAGTAATGCCTCCATTTCTTCAATGCCTGGATGATAGCATAGAAATCCTTGTCATATGTGGAGTGCTTCACCTTTTCTTCATTCAGCTTCTCACTGAAGTATGCTATCGACCTGTCCTCTTGACTCAGGGCCACCCTATTGGAAATCCACTTGCATCGCATTTCACCTGAAATGTGTTTTTGAAATATGTTAACACCAGAATTGGTTTCTCCGTGATTTTCCTCTTCAACAGATTAAAACTCTTCTCATCCTCTTCTGTATAGTGAAAAGAATTGTGTCTTTTCTTCACTGTATCTATCATCGGTGCACTAATTCCACTAAAATTCCTGATGAACTTTCGGTAGAAACTAGCTAATCCATGAAAACTTCTCACCTCAAATATACTCTTCACTGCTAGCCAATTTTTGATAACTTCCACCTTATCTGGATCCATCCTCAACTCATCTGCAGAAATAACAGATCCCAAGTAAATGATCTCTATCTTCATGAATGATGATTTCTTCATGTTTATCAATAGCTTCTCTTTCTGTAATCTCTTCATCACAGTAGCCAAGTGTTTCAGATACTCTGCCTTTGTTTTACTGAAAATCAGTATGTCATCCAGATACACAATGACAAATTTCCCGATGAATTCCTTCAGGACTTCATTCATCAACCTCATAAAGGTACTTGGCGCATTTGTTAAGCCAAATGGAATAACAATCCATTCATACAACCCTTCATTAGTCTTGAAGGTTGTTTTTCATTCATAACCTTCCCTCATAAAAATCTGGTGATAACCACTTTTCAAATCAATCTTCGAAAAAAAAATTGTTCCACTTAAGCAATCCATCAGATCATCCATTCTAGGCAATTGAAATCTATACCTGATGGTTATCTTGTTAATTTCTCTTGAATCAATACACATCCTCTAGCCTCCATATTTCTTTGGACTGAGTACTGTTGGAACAGCACATGGACTCAAGCTTTCTCTAACCAACCCTTTGTCCAACAAATCCTGGACTTGTATTTTGACCTCTTCATTCTCCTACGGCATCAATCTGTATGATTCTTTGTTTGGTAAACTGGCTCTAGCTATGAGATCAATATGATGACTCACACTTCTGATCAGTGGCAATGAACGAGATAGTTCGTCCACTACTATGTCAATGAACTCTTCCAGCAGTTCCTGAACCTCTTATGATAAATCGTCCACTCTTGTGTTGGTCAATACAATTCTCGGTTTCCTCACCAGAATGAACTGCGATTCCTCCTTCTTCTTGACCTCTATAAGAAGTTCCTTCCCACTCATGAGAAGTACAATGTTACTTACTTCAGGTTTCACTTCCTTATCTATGACTGGAAGCAACATATGAGTTCTCCCATTTTTTTCTAGGGTGTATGTGTTCATCCTCCCATCATGAATCACATTTATGTCATATTGCCACGGTCTACCCAAAAATAAATGAAAAATATCCATAGAGATGACATCACAGAGTATCTTATCATTATACCCTACTATCTTAAATTCAACTAAACATTGTTTAGTGACATTTACCTGATGTCCCTTTTGTAGCCATGAAACTCTATATGGACTTGGATGTTCAATCGTCTCCAGCTCCAACTTTTCTACCATATCCATTGAAACGAGATTATCTGTGCTACCACTGTCCACAATGACCTTGCATACCATGTCCTTGGTTTTGCAAGCAATCCAAAAAAGTCTATTCCTTTGTACCGAACTCTCCACCTCCTTCTCTGGTGTCAAAAGAACTTTTCGCATCATCAACAATCTTCCTCCTTCATCATCCTCTATCTCAACATCTCACCTTTGTGCTTCGGTGATGTGAGTCTCTCCACACTCTTTATTTTTATCTAGACACTCATAATATTTGTGTCCACTCTTTCCACACGTGAATCATTTTATCACTCCACCTCTTCCTCTTCCTCTACCTCTAGTACGAGGAAAAATATTATTATTAGCATAATCTCCTCTTTGTTCAGTATGTTTCCCTCTCTGTTCAACATATTGTCCTCGCTATGAGGTTCCACCTCTTTCAGTTCAAGCCTGAGGTTTCTTCCAGTCCTCCTTGGGCTTCTGATTTTTATCTTGGGTAACTGATTTTCCCCTGGCTTGACTTCTACCTCGGCCTCTCTGACCCAATTTTCGGCTCATCTTCTCTTTAGCTTTTAAAGCTATTTGATAAGCATCTTCCACTTTTCATATGGTTACCATGTTCATCTCATCCTGAATGTCATATCTCAGGCCATTCATGTATCTGGCAACCTTTTCATCATCGCTTTCCCAATGACCTGCCCTGATGTTCAGCCTATAGAATTCTTCAGTGTATTCCTTCATTATCATAAGATTTTGTCTCAGGTTATTCATTCTCCTAAAAAGTGTAATCTGGTAATCCTTGGGAATGAATTTCACCTTCATATTTGCAATCATCTTATCCCAACTCTTGATTTTTAGCTTGCCTTTGCAGCGTCTGTCAGCTTATAGTTCATCCCACCAAAATGTTGCATGTCCTTTCAATCTTGTGATGGCATGTCTAACTTTCTTGTCTTCCTCAACGTCTTCGTAGTCGAAATAAGTGTCCAAAGATCTAATCCAATCTAGAAGCTCTTCAGCATCCAGGCTTCCCTCATAAACTAGAATGTTCATTTTCTCTCTTGCACCCATTCTTGCAATAGCCTTGATCAAACGTTCATTTGCTGCATCTTCAATTACAACTTCTTCTTCATGTTCATCCTCAATTTCACTTTCAAAATCACTAATATCCTTAATACCGATTGTTCATCTCTGTCATATCTCCATGTCCTCAAGTCTGGCGTGTAAATCATGCATTTCTCTTGCCATGGTTGGGTCAGGCATCTGCCTACCTCTTCTTCTTGGTATTTCCCTTTCCTCTAGTGGATCGGGTGTTTTGCATGTCCCTTCTTCTTGGAGGCATGGTGAATTTTTTCTTTTCTCTACTACAGAAGGAAAAGAAACCTTTCTATGCTCTCATACCAAACCTGACACAGATGCACCCTCTGCCTTGGCAAAGGCCTTTGCGTTGACCTCCTAGTCTTAAGGATAGTTCAAATTTTACCCTCGAGCCGAAGTGGCTTCTTCGATTCTCCACTGGAATCTATATTAAGATTGACCCAAAGGTCTTTTATTCTCCTCGTAGTCTGTAGGCCCGATCATTGTTCCTTTTACGACAGGAAAAATGGAATTTTGGGTTCGAGGGTTTCAAAATCCCAATGTCACAACTTTGTCTTTCTGGTTTCCCGATCTCTGCTATCCTGATATGCTTTAACTTCAGTTAGCCCTCTAGGCTAGACCTGTGGTCCACATGACCTCGCCTTATATGACCACAGTCCTATCTCTTTTCAGGATTTTTGGCTTTTAGATGTCGAGATGTATTTGACCCCTTGTCCTCAGGATCCCCGATCCTACGAATCCCGATATGACGTCAACTAGAAACCCCTTCCGCCGTAAACACAATCAACAACCGTGATCATCTACTAAACCAATGGCTCTGGATCTCCCTTGGGACTTCAGTGTTTCAAATGCCAAAATTCATTTTTCCTTGATTCTTCTGATCTCTCAAATTCTGATTTCCCGGTATGATCACAACTAGCCCCCTCTCGATGGAGCTTTCCAATCTATCGGGATTTCAGATTTCACAATTCCAAAATGTGGATATTTCCTGTCTTCAGGATCCATGAAATGTTGAACCCTGACTTCTCAAATTTTTTCCACGCATCCCAAATGGATGGACAGTTCAGATCAAAACTCATACTTCGCCAAATGCAAAGTCAAACCGCTCACTTATGTGAGTCCCAGTGCTTCCTTAGATCCACGCAACACACGTCCTTCCTTAGATCCACGACTATGATCCTTTTGCTGTTTCGGGATTCAAAAGGTTTTAGACTATTGGTCTCTAGACTTCAGAGATGCCGATGGTTCTTGATCCCTGCCACGTGTCCCAACAGATAGATGGTTATGATTTGTTTCGGGGTTCTCACTGTGGATTTACCTGATCTCTTATCCACAAGACTTTCGATATTTCGAACTCCGACACCTCGATACCCCAATACCTTTTGGGACCTTTGCTTGGCTTGAGTGGTTTTATACCCCGTGCAACTCTTGTCAGGTTAGACGACTGACGGGTATCTAAGTGAAGATTCGATGGTTCAAAATATTCTAAGATTTCACCTTGGAAACCCAATCGTAACCTCCTCTCTTCTTTGTTAGCTCAAATGGCTGACGAGATTTCGCTAATTCTCTATAGAGAAATTTGACCGTCTGTTTCTTCCCTCTGATGATTTTTGCGAAGTGAGCCAAGGATTCTTCCCCAGAATTATCCACCTGCGGCACAAACTTTCGATTCCTTCTAATCACTCAAATGCACAAACTTCCTGAATTGACTTCAATAGTTTCAAAAGCTTTATCCTTCCCGAGATTTCTCACAACTTCGAGTCTTAAATAAAACCCTTGCAGACACTCCTTGTGGAAACCTCGAAACACTTGAAGTGTTGAACGGTCTTCAACCTTGCGCACACTCTGCAAAAACAGTCTCTCAATACTTTTCTCAGGTTCTAAACTCCAAGACTTTCCTTGACCTGCACACTTCTTGCACGGCTCCTTTGCCTAACTGTGCTTTTGTGTGAATGAGAACAAAATCTATCTAGTCTGAGCTTTGAAAGACAAACCTCTGAACCCTTTGTTAACGCACTCCTTGTGGACAATTCAACTGCACTCCTTGCAGGAACTCTTGCTGAAAGAGAGAAACAATTGAAACTCATTCCTCTTACTCTCTCTCTCTCTCTCTCTCTCTCTCTCTCTCTCTCTCTTAGATTTCAGCAATCAACAAGAATCATTCATACATAGCATAAAAGAAATTGTATGAAAGAAAGAGTAAAACCATGAACATAACATTCAATATACATACACAGAGAAAAAACCCGACACCATGAATTTGAGTCAAAGCTTTCTCTATTAATTCAAATCTCTGTACATGGGTGTCTTCACACAGCTCTCTTCTCTCTTTTCTTCTATTCTCTTCACTCTCTCTAATGTTACAATACACAATGAGGGTGTCTATATTCCATTTTCCCTCTCTCATTCTAAACTGTCTAATCTATGCATTAAAGCTACCTACTAACATAAATGCCTTCTTAGTCCTTCAGACAAGAGCGGGTCACTCAAGGTATGATTACAATCTATTAGTACGCCTCTCCTTAACTATAACATTTAAGTTTAGTGCATCGAATCTTCAAAATTTTTTAAACAATTTATCATGTGCTCAAAATATGTTGCACTTGCCCCACGCTCACTTGACATTAGCGATGCTTCTGCATCAATTAATGAATCATGTCAGAATAAAATCTACAATCATAATATCTAATCAGATGCACATAAGTCATATATACAACAATCAAATCCCAATTTTCCACTCCCTGACTCAGTCCAGAGTCCATGGGGTTTCATCGATGCCTCTGCATCCTCTAGGTCCAAAATCCTGCACACTCAGGAAAATCAAGTCAATATCACCTGTTTATGTCAATACAGCAAAACATCATGTCATCAATCCATAATGCCTCATAATCATAATCAAATGCCAAATAGTATAATAATTTGGATCACTTGCAAGAAAGTGTCCTCAAAGAATAAGTTTGCTCAGTGCACATAAGAGTGGGATGTTACATACACCCCCTCTTGGCCTAAAATTCATCCCAAAGTTTCACAGAATATATGTGCGGAAATGATGTGTATCATAGTATCATAAGTCTATCTATAAAAAAAAATGGAAATTGTGGGCGCATATCATATGCGTCCTCCCAGGTTGTCGAGTGTGGACTATATTTGTCCCACTGGACCTTAACGTTATCTATTGTTTGACACCGTAGTTGTCGAATGAAATCATACAAGATTCAGATCAGCTCAGTCGTGAGCACCCCCTCATCCTATACCTGCAAGGAAATCACGTCAATAACATGCATAGGATCAATAATATAATGTCTCAAAACAGATACATGAAAAACATCATGCATATGCCTCAAAGAATCAGGAAAGGCTAATCAATAGGCCATGAGCCCCTTCCTTTCCACAATCTCAAAAGGTCCCATGAACCTAGGAGAGAGTTTAGCTCCCTTTCCAAACTTGATCAAACTCTTATGTGATTTTACCCGCAAGAAGACTCGATTGCCAACTTCGTAACTATGGTCGACATGGTGTGCATCGACATAACTCTTCTGTCGATCATGCACTTATTTGATCCTTCATATTATTGTTTGCATCTGATCTTCCATTTCTTAGATCACTTCTAGTCCCACTAGGACCCTATCCTCAAGCTAATCCCAACTCAAAGGCATCCAACAAAGTCTCCCATAAAGGAACTCGAAAGGTGCCATCTTAATGGTGCTTTGGTAGCTGTTGTTATAAGAAAATTCTTTCAGTGACAAGAATTCTTCCCAATGCTTTTGTTGGTCCATCATGTACATGCACAACATGTATTCCAAGGTCTGGTTCATTCGTTCGATCTTCCCATCAGTCTTTGGGTGATACACTATATTGAATTTAACTTGGGTTCCCATGGCCTCTTGGAAACTAGTCCAAGATCATCCATTAAACAATGATCCTTGATCAGATATAATCCTCATAGACACGCTATGCAGCTTCACAATCTCATTGATGAAAACTCTAGCTATGTCAAGTGCCTGATACATCATATGCACAGGAATAAATTGAGCACTCTTCGTAAGAGTGTCAACTACAATGAAAATTGAGTCGTGTCTCCTTGCCATCAGTGGAAATCCAACAATAAAATCCATCGAAATAACCTCCCATTTTGATTCCAAAATAGCGTGTGGCTGTAATAATCTTGCTGGATGTCTATGTTTGGCCTTTACCTACTCACATTCTAGACATCTAGCCACATAGTTGACTATGTCTTCCTTCATTTCTTTCTAGAAGAATCAAGGTTTAAGGTCCTCCCTCATCTTCGTGACTCTCGGGTGAGCCATGTATAATTCTCTATGAGCCTCATTTAGGATCAAGCTTCTCAACTCATCATTCAGTGGTAGATAAATCCGATTTTTGAACCTCAACAATCCATCGTCATAAAATGTAAATCCTTCAAATATTGGTACCATCATTGTGTTTTGTCTGATAAAATGCTCGACCTCCTTGTAACATTCATCGTCACTCTGTAAAGTTAGAATATTTTCATGTAGATTTGTCTGAAGAGGCAACACTGAAAAGATGTGTGGTCTCTGACTCAATGCATCTTCCACTCGGTTCACTATTCCTTTTATGTAAGAAATCTTGAAATCATACTCGCTAAGCATTTCTGACCAACTTTGTTGTCGCTCATTCAGGTCACTTTATGTAAAGATTTGTTTTAGTCCACAGTGGTAGCTCAGCCTTGCGAGGCGAGCTGTGAGTTAGCGGTTCTCTGGTTCAGTGTGCGTGGCCCCTTTGTGACTCGGGGGGTTAAGGGGCAATAAGAGTACCCCTAGCATTGGTTGGGAGGTACCGATGAACTTTCAATAGTCAGTAGGAGAGAACCACACAGAGTGCATGGGACAATGATTCATAGAATATGACTTAGGCTATGGTATGCTTACTTTTATTCAACATGGTAGATTATTATTACCCTTATGCTTTCAATTTTGTACTTTTAACTATGTAAAGAAGGTGTTGACTTAGCATTTTAATTGAGAATATAATTTTCCCCTTAGCCTTAATCTCGCTTCTTGACTTGATTCCCTTGACATTCGATCCTTGATGTTGTGAATTTCCTGTTGGTTTTAATTGATTTTTATCAAGATTTTATGCTTGGTTTTCATCCTCATCCCTAGTTTGTCAGTCCATGCCTGAGCAGTCGGCCAGGAGTCGAATCGAAGGTCGTCACTTCGGTGTATAGCGACATATAGATTCTAATGCCCTACTTTTATGTGCATGGATGATGAGCAAAGGGTGTGTTTACCATTCGTCCACCCCTATTTATTGTTCCAAGTTGAGTTTTTATCTTATGCCTTGATGTGAATAATTAACCCTGCAATTTATTGATTGATGGTGAAATTTTTTTACTCTGCCTTCGACAACTCTGGACTGCATTTTCTTCTTGATTCTATTACTCTTACTACAATTTTTTTTCCAAGTGTTTTACCTATGTCTTGATGGTTGATTTAATTTTATCTCTTACTCTGAATTGATTCCTTACAAACTGGCGAATGTTCACTCTGCAATTTAATTCGTTGACTGGAATTTTCCTTCTCTGTAATTTCAATATATTCATCCAAGATTTTTTCCCTATGCTTCTCTCACTTTTGGCTTGTGTTCTCCCTCTGTAGTATACATTAATTTGATAGTCAATTTGCCCTGGTAAAGTCAACGATTGTTTTTATTGACTAGTTGTAATTTAGATTGGTTAAATTATCTATAATTAACGCCAATTTAGATAGTAAATATTGACCAATTTAGACTTGATTAATGGGTTGGGTTGTTGATGAAGTCATGTATTAGATTGCGCTTTTCCTTTTTTGTTGTATTATTTCATCTTTTTGACTTTTTGGTTGGGGTATGGGTGTAGTATTGTTATCAGTATTCGGCTCCTAGCGCATCCGAATTATCTTGAGTCCTTGGTTCAGATAGTTCATGTTGTGACAACGTTATTGCCTCACCTTTCACCTTGGGACGACATGATTCCTGATGAATAGATCATGGTGTGCCCTATTGGATAGAGGCAAATGATATATTGGATGGAGTCTTTGCTTCCCATGTGAGTGTTGTTGATCGTTGTAGATGTTGTTAGCATGTGGGTTGTAACACCTTCATGTGTTAGGTTGCGCACCATAGAGATCCCAGATACTGGCCATCGAGGGAGTTATGTCGGGATGGGGATGTTGTCCCTTAGCTGGTAGGCATGGTCATGTTGTGTAGAGGGGTAGTCGTTTCACTTTGATTGTTTTACGCATGTTTTTTCCAGTTTCTGTGGTGCCAGTGTGTGGATTCGTAGTTGTACGTTGCCTATCCTGCGGGCGTGGCACTTGCCATAAGATGTGTTGTTTAGCAGTAATTGTTGTTGTCATCTTGTCGAAAAAACAAAAATTGCACTTTTTGCTTCGCTTGTATTCTTAACTATGGGGTCATTACAATGTTGATTTATGTTTAATTTAGTATTTAGATCACGCACGCACCTTGGAATAATGTTGTTTATGACTGAATTCAGTACTTTATTATTCACACGCCTTGGATTAAAGTAGATGTTTTCTTTTGTGCCCTTAAAGTAGATAAATTTGAATACATTTATCCTTAACTTATGTTGTTGCATGATTGATTTAGTAAGTAATTTATCTTGCACCTCAGAATTTATGTGACGTGTGACTGTTTATTTGAACGATATTGTGTCCTTGATTATCGTTGATGTTGTTGATTAGCATAGTTGGTTTTGGACTGGATTGTTAGTGGGTTGTAGAAACCTCCTTGTTCCTCATAATAGTCAGCAACCCTCAGACCTTAAATGGTCAAAATAAATTGGATCCTAGGCTTGACCATTGCTTATGTGTCTTGGAGGTCCTAACCTTGTAGGATAGGATGGGTAGGTAGTCATTTGAATATTCATTATCTGGTTGATCACTTTTTTTAAATTGTTCAAGATGATTATTATGTGCTAAGTGGTGATGCTATTTATGTTTATGTGTCGCTATGATTTATAATTATGTGTTGGCCTTGTGTTGTTATTGTTTCAATGATGTGTCTCTTGTAATGCATTTATATATGATGTCATTGATTATGTGTCATTTAAATTTAAGTGTAGACTTCATTTTCCTCATGGTTTAAAATTATTATTTTTTACCTACTATGGTTCAATTCTCTTTTTCTTAGGCATAACGAAGGGTTTTTACATATGGTATGAGAGTGGGTTCAACCATGTGGCTTGGGATCATTAATTCTTCCATTGTAGTAAACACTTGATTAATAATTTATCACTAATTAAATTGAATTGTTTCCCTACACATAATCATGGTTAGAGGACATTGCATAGGCAGACAATTTGGTGCTAGGGGAGGAGGCACAACGCCTCAAGAAGAATCCATGCTAGAGGTGTATGACCCCCAAGGAGAAGAACAAGTCATTGGATAAGAGAATATTGTTGTGGGGGATGTGGTTGGGTTGATGAGGTCCTTTCAGAGGAGTCAAAAGGACTTGATTAACCATATGAATAGAGATGAGGCTAGAGCGCATGTACCCCCAAAGGGTCTAGAATGCACCCAACCGGTACTAGTAGCATTCACAAAGAACTCGAGAAGGTCAAGTTTCTCGATTTCTTGGGTGCCACAGATGGTGCAGACACAAAAGAATGGTTGGATAACATGGCGATGTGATTCTCACTTTGTGACTACACCTCTAACATGAAGGTATACATGGAGGTATTTCAGCTGAAGGGGAGCATTCATCTATGATGGAAGACACTCCTTCCACAACTGAACATGGTCTTTGAAGATGTGTCATGGGAAATATTCTAGGAGCGGTTCTCAGAGAGGCATTTATCTGAGGAATTCATTGAGCGCTAGCTCAATGAGTTCAACACCTTATGACAAGGAAGTCATACGGTGCTCAAGTATGAGGTTTTTTTCATGAAGTTTCTTAGGTATGCTCCACATATGAATGTCGAGAAGCTCAAGGTAAACAAGATTGTGTTTGCACATAACGTCAACATTCATGTGAAAGTAAGGATACTAATGCCTAAGATGTTGCACGATGTTTTCTATAAGGCCATGATAGTTGAGGAAGATCTAATCAGTGGGGGTCAGAGTAGGAATCACGTGAGACTGATGGGATAGGCGACATCTGGTGCACATCAACATCAGACACCAACTAGACATCCATCAAGGTGTCGAGGTACTCTGAGAGGATCCATGTTCATGAAACCATGGGAGTCGACACCTCCGCAATGAACTCCCTACACATGACCATCGCACCAGTAACAACGTCATCCACATCAACAACAGTTCAGACCTATTCAATGGAATAGACTAGGGTTTCAGGTTGATGGGCCATCATATTCTACTTCGAGGACTAGGAGTACTGGACTGAAGACCGGATGTTGGACATGTGGAGAGCCACATTACCAACATGACTGTCTAGTTGAGAGGGTCAGACAAGTCAGGTCAGTTGGACACACTACAGTAGGAGATTTGAGAAATTGCCACTAGATTCATGTAGCAATGAATAACCACAATTGTGAGCATTAGTCTACTATGATTGAGACATCAGGTACCATCGCTAACTAGATATTTAGTATTTTGATAGTTCCAGGTGATACAACGAGATTTATTTTTTGTGTAGCACTAAAAATAATTAAGGTAAAGGCAGTCGAACAAGATGAGTTGAGCTACATGGAAATGGCTTCAGGAGATAAGAAAAAGGTTGGAGGAAAGGTTACGAACTATAGCCTCAAATTGGGAGATTTTGTAACAAAATGAAACCTGCACATCACAATCTTAGGATATTGTGACATCATTATCGGTATGGAATGGTTGGAATTGCATGATGCGATACTCAACTGTAAGACAAAATGGTTGAGCTTAATCAATGATGAGGGACAGAGAAGAGTGATTGTGGGAAGAAACCTGGGAGTTTTCCTAAGGTTCATTTCTTCCCTACAACTACAGAGGAGCATGCATAAGGGAGTAAAGATATATGTAATCTTAGAGATGAACGAAAAGGGCATGGCAGACGCACTAGAAAACTTTTCGGTAGTATGAGATTTTATGGACGTATTCCCAAAAGAGTTACCAGGCTTGCTTCCTGAAAGGGAATTGGAATTTTCCATCGACTTAAAACCTGGAACTCAATCGATAGAAATAATGCCTTATTGTATGTCGACCCCTAAGTTACAGGAGTTGAAAATGCAACTGAAGGAGTTGCTAGACCTAGGTATTATACATCTAATTATGTCACCTTGGGGTGTGCCTATTATTTTCATATGGAAGAAGAATGGGTCATGGAGACTCTGCATTGACTATCATCAATTGCGAAAGGAAAAAATCAAGAACCAATTTATGTTTCCAAGAAGAGATGATTTGTTTGATCAAATGAAGGGCACGACAATGTTTTCGAAGATCGACTTGAGATCAGGATATCACTAGTTATGGATCAAGGAGGAAGAAATTCTTACGACCACATTCAAGATGAGGTTTGGGAATTATGAGTTTATCATTTTACCTTTTGAACTGAAAAATTCCCCAGGGGTATTCATGAGCTTGATGAATGGGGTGTTCCACGAATAATTGGATGAGTTTGTTCAAGTATTCATTAATGATTTTTGGATATATTCTCGAATGACAGAAGAACATGATGAACATTTGCACTTGGTACTACAGTGTTTGTGAGAGAACAAATTATACGGGAAACTGTTGAAATGATATTTCTATGAATCAAGGATTCATTATTTAGGGAGTGTTATCTCCGGTGAAGGAATCATTATGGATCCAATGAAGGTAGACGATTTTATGGAATGGCGTGCAATTCAAAAAAATACGAGGAGTATGTATCTTCATGGGTTCAGCTAGACATTATCGATGGTTCATCGAAGGTTGTTCGAAGACAAAAAATCCGATTACAGAATTGTGGAAGAAAAACAAGAATTTTGTATGGACAAAGAAATGTGCGGAATCATTTCAAAGGCTCATGGAATTGTTGATGAAAACGTCGATAATAAAATTTCTTGACATAGACGAGGACTTATTAGTATGCACAAGCACATCCAAGGAAGGATTAGGAAGATTCTTGATGCAAGACGGTCAAGTGATCGCTTACATCTCTAGGAATTTAAGAAATCACGAGGAGAACTATGTGACAGATGCTTTGGAGTTTTTGGCCATTGTGTATGCCCTGAGAGTGTGGAGACACTACCTGATTGGAAGGAAATTCAAACTGAAAATAGACCACTGTGGTTTGCAACACATTTTTACACAGTGTGACTTGAACACATGACAAATGCATTGGTCAGAACTACTTATTGAGTATGATTTTGAGATTACCTACATAAAAGGAACAACGAACAAAGTGGTAGATGAATTGAGTCGTAGTCCACAAATATTTTCTATGAAACTACTCCAGAAAAATCTTCATGAAAATATTCTAACTATACAGTACAACGATGAATGGTATAAAGAGGTTAAGGAAAATATCAAACAAGACACCATGTTGGTACCAAAATTTGAGGGATTTACTATGGACAATGACGAATTAATGTGGTATAATAATCGGATTTATGTATCGCCTAACGACAAGTTGAGAAGTTTGATCTTAAATGAAGCTCATAGAGCAGTGTACATGGGTCATCTAGTAGTCAAGAAGATGAGGGCATACCTTACACCGTTATTTTTCTAGAAAGGAATGAAGGTAGACATAGTCAACTGCGTGGCGAGATGTCTAGAATTTCATCAAGTGAAGGATGAACATAGACATCTGGTAGGATTACTACAACCACATGATATTCCAGAATTGAAATGGGAGGTTATTTGGATGGAATTTATTCTTGGATTGCAACTCACGAAAAGGAGGCACAACTCAATTTTCATCGTAGTTGACACTCTGATGAAGGGTGCACATTTTATCCATGTGCATATGATGTATCAGGTGCCAGACATAGCTAGATATTTTATCAGTGATATTTTGAGATTGCATGGCATTCCTAAGAGTATTGGTGTTTGCATGGTGATTTTGGACTAGTTTACAACATGTCTTGGGAACCCAAATTAAATTTAGTACAATGTATCACCCAGAGAGAGATGGGAAGATAGAAAGAATGAACCAAATCTTGGATGATATGTTGTGTATGTACGTGATGGACCAAAAAAAGCATTGGGAAGAGTTCTTTCCATTAGTATAGTTTGGATACAACAACAACTATCAAAGCACCATAAATATGGTGCCTTTCGAGTTTTGTTACGGGTGACCGTGTGAGATGCCTTTGAGATGGGATCGACTTGAGGATACGATCTTGATAGGACCAAAAGAGATCCAAGAAAAGGAATAAAAAATGAAAACGATAAGGCTCAATATTAAAGAAGCGTAATACCGACATAAGAGTTATGATGATGCACATCATGTTGACCATAGTTATGAATTTGGTGATCGAGTTTTCTTATGGGTGAAACCACATAAGATTTTGATCAAGTTTGTAAAGGGTGATAAACTCTCTCCTAGGTTTGTGGGACCCTTTGAAATTGTGGAAAAGAAAGGGCATGTGTCCTATCAACTAGCCTTTCTTGATTCATTAAAGCATATGCATGATGTTTTTTATGTATATGTTTTGAGACATTATGTTAGTGATACTACACATGTTATTGACATTAGTTCCTTCCAAGTGTCAGATGAGGGTGCACTCATGACGAAGCCAATCCAAATTTTGGGGCATCACATTAGATAGATACGAAATTGAACAATCGATTAGATCAAGGTCCAGTGGGACAATTATAGTCCACACTCGACTACCTAAGAGGACGCATATGATATGTCCCAACAGTTTCCATTTTTGTTTGATAGTTAGACATTTAGATATTTTCAGATACTTTATTTACTGCACATATATTGTGAATCTTCAAGATGAAGTTTAAAACAAGAGGGGGTGTATGTAACATCCCTCTCTTGCATGCACATAATTTTACTTATTCTTTGAGGACACTTACGTCCAAGTGATCCAGTTTTAGTATATGGTTTTTAGTTCACTTATTGATTCTTATGATGATGTTGATGATTATGATGTTATGTTATTTGATATATATGTTTTGACAGATGCTGTTGATGAGTTTCCCCTAAGTGTGAAGGACACTCGACAGGATGAGGATGTCGATGGAATCAATAGATCTCTTTGGATTCCAGATCGAGTCAGGGAGTGGATTGTATATGGTTTGGGTAGTTCTATTTATAAATATGTGACATATGATTGGGTATAGTATGATGTTTTTATGGATCGTTGATAATGTTTCATTGATGGATGTAGGCTGATGATTTATTTCTAATCAGATTCACATAAGGAGTAAAGGGGCCATGCACAATAACCAGATATGAGGGAGAGGTGTGGAAGAAACCCTACCACAACCTACTATCACTCCCATCATGGCTAGAATTGTAGGTTAACAATTACGTAGTTTGAGTGATATATGATTCCATGAGGGCATACTGAGATAGTATTTCATGAACATTCTAAGAGGTGCACAATAAGGCATGGTCCTTATTCCTTCAAGGCCCTTAGTCTCTCACAAGGATTCTTGATGGAGTATTGACTCCAAGGGTTGGAAAGCTACCAAAACCAGTCAAAGGCGAGTGGCACCGTTGGAACACATAGTTCATCATGAAGGGAACGAACTATAAATAAAAATTGAATAAAGGTGAGTGGCACCCTTGAAGCATAGAGTGTGTCTTGAAGGACACATCATGATTTTTAATAAAGGTGAGTCAACGAACATATGTGCCTAGAAAACAATAATTTTTCCTGACAATAATTATAAAATCTCCTTAAAAATTCTAAGCCTAGTTTAAAAATTTGAGCACGAATCTAAAGTGGGTAACAAGACAAAAATTTAATTTATAATAAATGGTGGGGGATGAAGAAAAATCAAGTTAGGAATTGAAAGAGTAAATTTTTTTTATATCTAAAGATTTAATTATACAAATATGTGAAAAAGAATACTAAATTGAAAACTAAGATAAGAAAGGAAGTAAAGGTAAAAAAGAATTTGGAAGCATAGAAAGATATCTAGTCTAGTCTAATTAAAGAACTTTCCTAAATTAAACACAATGAAGTTTTAGAAAGGCATCAGTCACTAAAAGGGGAAATAGAGAGAATAAAGGGACATCTAGGAGTAATTTTAAGAGCACTTTTAGGATGGGTTAAGGAAATTGACATTTAATTAAGTTAAATGGTGAATTTATTAGTTCAACTATGGGAACAAGTGACAAGTGTATGGGGGAAATAATTCCTAATTAAATTATTAAAAAAAGATGAATTAAATGTGGATGAAAACTTGTCACTAAGAAAAAATGTATAAAGGAAATGGTCAAGAGGAGGAATGGGAGATGACTGGTATAATATTAGTTATGTTGTTGGAATTTCTTTGAATGATTTTTATTGTGAGAGTTGGGATACCCAGATCAAGAAAGAGAGTGGTAACTCAACCTTGCGAGGTGATTTGGGAGCTAGTGTTTTCTGTTTATGTTTGCGCGTGGCCCCTTTGCGTCTCCGGGGGATAAGGGGGAAGAAGAGTACCCCTAGCATTGTCTAGGAGGTAATGGTGAACTCTTCATGGTTAGAAAGTAGGGATTTTGACAAAGATTATGCACGAGAGAACATCTTCGACATCTCGTCGCCGGCTACGATATTTTATTAAGTATTGTATTGTATTAAGATTTATTATGTAAAATTTTTAAACTTTGTTGAACGAGCTTTGGTTGCGACATTTAATTTTCTGTGAGATGTATCTAGAATATTGATGTCTAGGAAATTTTTGTATCATGTATTCAAATTAAAAATGATAATGTCATATGTACTTCTCCCTTCAACATTTCCATTACCAATGTACCCTCTGCAATTATTTTTAGTGGATTGTATAACCTCTTCAGTTTTTTTATTTTCATTTTCCCTCTTTCTACTCAGTGATTTGCTACTTATTAACCCAATTATTTGTCCCTATGATCTTACCTCTAATGTCCCTGCGATTCCTTCTTTATATATATACGATCTTACTTTGGAAAATTTTATCCATAATTGTCTCTACTTCCGAAAACGAATTTGCCCATCCATGCGATTTGTCCTTTCCAGATCTATTGTCAGTGTTCCTTCTCAGTGAACTTAAACCTTAGTTCTCTGTGATTGTTTTGTTACCCAACACATTTTACTTATCCTTATTCTCTGCTTTTTCATGGTGCACTCAAAATTTGTTATTTCTTTTTCTCAGTGATGTTTTTCATACGATCCCCAAAATTCTTACCCTTGATACCCTCAGCGTGTTTGAAGGATTTCTAAACTCTACTTTTTCCCATACAGGCCTTTGTGTTTTTATTATACCCTCAATGAAACACGATGGAAAATTTACACCACACTTTTTCTTTAACTCTGCTATGGATCTTTACAAATAAATTTTCCTTACCTCTGCGTGGGAACGATCACACAACCTTTAATATTACTCTCTCTGAATGGTAATCATCAACGATTTTACTCTCATCTTGAATTTTACACTTAACGATTTTACCTTCCTCAACAATTTTGATTTCCTCATTAATTTTACTTTCCTCGGTGATTTTAATTTTCCTCAACGATTTTACCTTCCTCAATGATTTTACTCTCAACTTGATGTTTACACTCAACTTGAAGTTTACACTCTTCGAATTCACGTGATTCCCTCAGTGATTTTAATCTCTACTAATGGTTATACTCAGATACCTTTCCTCACCTTCTCTCAGCATTTTTACTAACCTTACTCTCTCCATTTTTTTTTCTTATCTTGGCAAATTTACCCTTTTTACCTAGCATTTCTCTACTCTATGTTTGTAAATTTATGATTATATTTCATTTGATTACCCACTATGAGATTCCTTAGACGCCTGGTGTTTTTCAATGCTTTTGGCATTTATGGATATATTTAAATGATGGTTCGACTAGACGTCCTTTCTTCCTCCTCGTAGACGAGTATACATTTTCTTGTCCTTGCCTATTTTATTATCATGCAATTGGAAGTTAAATTCTCTAAATATTTGGCACAACTCGTCCTGGTATAATGTACAGTGTTTGCATTAATTATGACATGTTCTCTTGTCTGGGATAAATTTAGTCCCTGCTGAGTGGGGGAGGGGGGGCTAGACTACCATCTATGAAGAAAATGTGGATCTTGTATATTTTAATCTTTTTAATTTTGATGATTTTAGAAATGGGGTTTAATATTTTTGTTAAAATTGTAATCTGGATTATGAAATTATTGTTTCAATATACAGACAAATTTAGCACTCATCAATATTTTTTATTGCAATTAAATTCAATTTTCAATTTAAGATTTTGATAGATTCCAACCCAAAATGTCAATTTAATTTCATGTTATTTGAGTTATTTAAGTTACCATAGAATGTGTCACAATTATGTATTCAATGTGTTTATTTTTACAAATGGTAATATTTTATGTATACTTATAATGATACTTGAAAGAGTGAATTTTATAATGGTACATAAATATAGTGATGTATGGAGAGGTGATCGAAATATAAGGTGTAGTTACATATATTCTACTTAATCTAAATATATCACCCTTAAGATAAGATAGATTAATTACTTAAGGTTGCATTTGAAGATAAATTGGTGGATCCTATGGCGCCTTGAAATCCTGGAGATACATGATTAATTTGGTAATTAATTTACTTGCGCAACTTAAGTAAATTTGATGGGTGATTGGTTGTAATTATTCTCATGCGCCCTGAAATTAATAGATTAGATTACTTTTTGTGCCTCAAAACTTAGTTGATAATCATATTCCTCCATAGACAATTATTGACTTGAATGATAATGTGATTAGCATAATTGTTAGTAGTTAGTTTGTGTTGCTCAATGGACCTTGATGACACATAAATGTTTACTCTTTTGGAATTACTCGTGTGCTTTGTAACAATGTTTATGTGTGATTTCCTAAGTGCTTAGATTAATTGCGTGCATGGTAATATTGTTGATTTATGTTTAATTCAATATCTAGATCATGCGCGCACCTTGGAATAATGTTTTTTATGGTTGACTTCAATACTAGATTATTCGCGCACCTTGGAGTAAAGTAGATGTTTTTTTTTGCACCTTGAAAATATATAAAATTGAATACAAATTGCGCCTTAATTTATGTCATTGTGTAATTGATTTAGTAATTAATTTCTCTTGCTCCTTGGAATTTATGTGACATGTGATTGTTTATTTAAATGTTATTGCATCCTTGATTATTGTTGATGTTGTTGATTACCATTGTTGGTTTTGGACTTGATTGTGTTACTGGGTTGTAGACACCTCCTTGTTCCTCAGAACAATCGCCAACCCTGAGACCTTAAATGGTCAAAATAAATTGGATCCTAGGGTTGAGCATTGTTTATGTGTATTGGATGTCCTAACCTTATAGGATAGGATGGACAGATAGTCATTTTAATATTCATTATTTGGTCGATCATTGTTTATAAATTGTTCAAAATGATTATGATGTGATAAGCAATGATGTTATTTATGTTTATGTGTCACAGTGATTTATAATGATGCGTTGGCCTTGTGTTTCTATTTTTTTAATGAGGTGTCTATTGTAATGCATTTATATATGATTTCTTTGATTATCTTTTGTTTTAATATAAGTGTAGATGTCATTTTCCTCATGCTTTATTTTTTATTTTTTTTTACCTATTATGCTTCGATTCACTTTTTCTTAGGCGTAACAGAGGGATGTTACATAATTTTCATTGGGAGAGTATGAAGAGGGTGGGAGTTCAAATGGATAATTTCATGTTGAAAATAAATTTAGTTATATGAAAATTGCAATGTCATTTAAATTATTAATTTTAAAAAAAATGTCTTATAATATATAATTTATCAAATCTCAGGGTCTGGTGGGTAAGAACATAACTCAAACCACTATGGGAATTCCATCCTCTTATGTCATTGATGATATTGAGGTTGGCATATCATAGGTATTGCATGTTTCATAATTTAGAACTATGATTTCATGTGTTAATCATTTAATTTCAATTTGAAGGATTTTTTTTTTTAAATATTGATTATTTAAGTACTTTCCTTTATGGATATGTACCAATTTCAAATGTGTTAGAGGGAAACATGGAGAAGAGAATGTCGAATATTAGGCTTCAGGAGGATGCATCCATACCTTGGAAGGATGTGTCCACTCATGATGATGCTTAAATGTATGTACATTGCACATTTGTGAGTTTTAGTTTGTTTTTATGCTGAGATTTTTATATATAAATGTGTTCAATATTATTTTTCTTGAACATGCTTATTTTTTTCCAAATTTTTCAAATTGTTTAGTTACATTATAGATTGCACATGATGCATAACTTCTCTTCTAATTTTCTCTTTATAACGATGCATGTGCACAATATAAATTTTCGAGTCCCCTTCCTTTATATCAATGCTTTAGAATGTGTATTTAGGATTTAGACAACATGATTTTTACTAGATCAGATTAGTATTGTTTCTTTCACATCAATCTACAATTGTCTGATTCTTTGGTTGAAAAATATACGCATGATAGATACCCATTTCTCCACATGAATTGTTTTTCTAATATATAACTATGATTTATAGACACAAATACATGTACTATCTTGTATTTTCCTTACTATTGTTTGTTGCACAATAACTTACAACTTTTCAAGGCTTTACTCAGTAGTTGAAATATGTACTTGTAGCAGAACTGAAGTTTTGTTTGATTAACTTTTTAATTAATCCCTTTTTATTCATAGAAGGGTTACTCAACGAGTGTCCATATAACTTTTCACTTGTTTGATCAATCATTTTGAAATATAGAAGTCCTATATAAGTTTTTCTTCTAAACTAGTATATCCTTGGGGAAATAATGGGGAAGGTTCAACCTTCCCTTATTTCTTTGGGTATATTGTCAAACTCCTCACTAGTTACTTACGAAACATGGAATGGCTTTTCTAGATTTAAAAATATGCCAGATACACTTTTAATTAAGTTTAGATTATGAGCACGAACTAAATTTTCTATATTTAAAAATATGCTAGATACATTCATACTTATTTACGTTTAGATCATCTTACAAGCAATTTTGAAATCTAGCATTTGATTATATGAGACCAAAATATATTCCACATCAGAAAGAGGAAAGATTCTAAATGGTTTACTGATTCTAAATATATCTCATGTTACATATTTTCTAAATGGTTTATGTTGTTTATGATGGTGAAAGGGAAATTTATGGTCTAGGATGGTACTGAAATTAAAAATGATTTATTTTATCAAGAAATATTTAGTCATGTTTTATTGACTATTTTCCATTTAGTTGTATTTTGTTGTTATTGTATTTTTGCATAATTCTGGTTTTTTGTGGAGACAAAATTTATTAAATAGTAAATTTATTTTGTGTCTAATTTTATGGATTATGGAACAATGTTTAAATTTTTTTATTGTCCAGTACATTATGTTTTTGCATAATCTATCTTATGTGGAGAATTGTAAATTTATTTAACGTTTAGTTTTATATGAGTATTCAACAATGTTTATTTCCATAAGTGTGGAACTTTGACAAAAATTGTAGGTTTGGAAATTTAAATATGTTAATAATTTTTTCATAAATTATTTTGAATTATATCAAAATTAATGAAAAAAACATTATTTAGATTAACATAACTTAATCAACTTAGAATCAATGTTTAAGAAAAAAATAATAATTTGATAAATTAATACAATCTAATTAATTTAATCAAAATTAAAGATAAATTACCATACTCTAATCATATCTAAATTGAAAAAATTCATGATCTATTAAAATATTATTTATGCAATATAAAATAAATAAATAAATAATTTATAATTCTAAAAGATATTTCAATATATCATAAAGTAGATCTATTAAAATTTTAAAATGTTGCAATAAACTTATTGCAATGTTATTTTATGTCATGGATCTATTGAAATGTTGAAATAGACCTATTGAAATGTTGTTATTTTATACAATAGTAAACAAACAAATAAATATTTTATAATTTTTAAAGTTATTTCAATATATCTCAAAATATATTATTAAATTTTATTTAATATAATAAGAAACAAAAAAGTAAATATTCTATTAAATAATTAAATATTTATAAAAATATATCTTAAATAAAATGTTAAAATCATAAGATATTTATTTCTAACATAATATCTTTGTCGTTTTGAAGAAAAAGATTCCATTTATTAATTAAATATTTATAAAAACATATCTTAAATTAAAATATTAAAATCCTGATGTATTTTATTTCTAATATTATATCTCTTTCATTCAAAATGCTCTCTTAAATTGGTTCTGGCTTATTCAAGCGAATGAGCTCCCGGAAATCAACAAATAAATATTTTATAATTCTTAAAGTTATTTCAATATATCCCAAAATAGATTATTAAATTTTATTTAATATAATAAGAAATTTAATTTAATTTAATATAATAAAAAAAAATATATATATATATTCTATTAATTAATTAAATATTTATAAAAATATATCTTAAATTAAAATGTTAAAATCATGAGACATTTATTTTTAACATCATATCTTTGTCGTTTTGAAGGAAAAGATTCCATTTATTAATTAAATATTTATAAAAAGATATCTTAAATTAAAATATTAAAATTCTTATATATTTTATTTCTAATATTATATCTTTTTCATTCAAAAAGCTCTCTTAAATTGGTTCTGGCTTATTCAAGCGAATAAGCTCCTGGAAATCGGCCCCATGTTTTTCGAGTCGATCGAGAACGAATTCACCGTCCAAGCGGTGGGAAAATTCGAGGTTTCTGGGCCGGTCGAAAGTGAAACCACCCAACTCATGTCTGATCACATTAGTCTTACTTTGACTCTATTTTAATTTAAAATATATTAATTAGATTTAAATATATATATATATATATATATATATATATATTTAAGTTTAATAAGTAAAAGTTGATTTAAGAGATAATAATTGATATCATTATTATCAATTAATAATTTTTTTTTTTCATTTTTAAAGTTAATCCAAAATAATAATTGTTACTTTTTATATATGATCACTCCACCAATTATTCCAAAAACTCATCCTATCAGGGGGAGGCCCCCAAAATAACCTAGAGATCTTTTATGATTATATAGAATCATTAGAAAAAATGAGAGAATAGAGAGATTTCAAAATCCAAATAGATTTAGAATCATTAGAAAAAACAAGTGAAGACAAAGATGTAAAAATCCAAATAGAGCTATAGGCAATGCTCCATAAAACCAATTAGACTCTTTAAGGATATCATTCAAAGTCAAATAGATGATATATTCTTAGGGTTCAAGAGTGAATTACAGACAATTAGGGACATGATTCAAGAAATGAAAAAACATAAACAATCAACCCAAGAAGGAGATCTTGAAGAAAATCGCAACTTGAGAGATAAGATTAAAGAGCTAGAAGAAAAACTAACCAACAATTTGACCCTCAGTAATCTAGAAAAAAAATTGGATATCAAACCCATCAAAGAGGAAATGAATAAGCTTTTAACACGACCTTGAGTGTAATAAAAGAGTCTTCAACCTAATAATTTTTGGTATAAAATAACAATAAGAGGAGGATACACTAGAAATAGTAAAAGAAGAATTAAATAATAAATCACAAACTGATACAACTTAACTCGTAGAAGAAAAAAGGATAGGAAAAATAATTGATCACAAAGAAAGGTTGATTCATGTTAAAGTAAGTTGTAATGACCATAAATATACCATGCTCAGTAAATCTCCCCCTCCCTTTCCCTTTTTTTATCTCCTCCCTCGTCATTTCTCTCTCTCTCTCTCTCTCTCTCTCTCTCTCTCTCTCCTTTACCCCAAGCCCCATCTTTTCTCTTTCTCCCCACCCTCTCTCTCTCTCCCTCCCCCCTCTCTCT
>JASDQU011378276.1:0-24037 GCA_032191745.1 Picea mariana | reverse complement strand
AGTTGAAACATGATTGATACATACTTGGTACATGGTTCGTTTCACTTTTTTATGGTACAGGTTGATTACAGATTGTTTGGTACAAGTTGGTGCATGGTTGATGCACTTGTTTATGGTACAGGTTGATTATAGGTTGAGGTACAGGTTTATTCATGGTTGATGCATGGTTCAGGTTTATTGGTATAGGTTAAAGTGATATATCTCACAGTGATAATGTGACAGTGGTTCCATCATTCTACTTCTACTACAGGGAGGTTGGATGGGGCAAGGACAGGTGGTTGTATCCACCTTCCGGTTGTAGCTGGAGAACATAGGGGGTTGTAGCCTCCTTTTGGTTGTAGCCAAAGAATTGGGAATTTGCAGCTTCCCTCAGGTTGTAGCCTATGAAACTAGGGGGTTGGAGCCTCCTTCCAGTTGCAGCTGGAAAACAAAGGAAGTTGGTGCTTCCAATCAATTTAATTCTTCAAGTCATAAGAAAAAACATTCCATTTTTTTCTCCTGATTTGGGTTTCCACGTAAAACACTGGTGTACTGTGTATGTATGTGATTCTTCATTTATTATTGCTCATTATTGGATAATAATTCTACATTGATATAACACTTAGATTATTTGAATAAAAAGGATTATAATTACGCTATTACTGATTCACACCCCTCTTAGTAGTCCAACAACAACATCGAAATCCACTTCATTAATCAACTTTGAAGCAATAGAAAATCTAACCCTACACTACTTAGTGACATTATTTTTTTATTTATCACATACCCAACCAAGACGATAAGCCTTTGGACATGGTTTAGTGTCAAGACTCATCTTTTTGACAAGTGCTTCAGATATCAAGTTTACTTGGGAACCCAGATCAAATAATCTGTCTATCTTAGTGTGTTTAGATACAACTTTTATGTGAAATAATTAATTATTATTTCTTCCATCATCACGAGATTCATTACTGGAATTTGAACTAGCATGAAGGGAATATTTACCTTGTACTCCAACCGCTGTGATCTTTCCTTCATCTCCTGAATCGACAAAAATATCTTGTTGCACTGTAGCAATGGTCTTTGTCTTCCTCTTTCGACCAAATTGTTTCGATCTCTTCTCTGGATGTTGTTTCCAACCGTGTTCATAATCATGACCATTCTTCTTGCAATGAGTGCATGATGGTTTTCCTTCTTCTCTGTTTACAATGGTGGTATTTTTGTCTTTCCTTTTAAAATTATTAAACTTCTTATGTGGGAGATTGGAAGTTTTCTTTGTAGGATCTTCTTGAACATGCTTTCCCCTATTTTCAAGGTGAGTGTCTTGCACACAAAATTCGTCAAGACTGGTGGGGTTAAATAATAGTAAAGTATGACGAATATAACTGTGAAGTGTGCCAATATACTTCATTAAAGCTTCATAAGAATCCAAATTAATGTTTAATGCAAGATATTTCTTCCTAAATTATTTCATGAAACTTTGTATAGTTTGAACTTTATTTTTCCTTAAATTTTTCCATTCCATCATTGCTTTATGTAAATAACCCAATGGATAAAATTGTTTCCTTATCGCTAATTTAAATTCCGACCATGAGGGAAGAAGATTACCACACTTACTTCTCTCTTGAAGTTTCCTCTCCCACCATACGAGAGAGGTGCCATCCAACCGAAGAGAGGCCAATTGCACTTTAACTTGCTCTTCATCAATTTGTTGAACATGGAAATATACTTCAACCTATGAGATCCAATTATCTAGCTTTTTAGGATCAACATCTCCATTAAACATAGGTAAAGCAAATTTTACATCAATCTTTAATAATGGTTTCTTAAAATTAGCTTTATGTCTATAATGATGAGAAAGATGAGAATGCTCAAAGGATGAAGAGAAAGAACTTGATGGTGAAGATGGAGGCTCAAGAGGGTCTCCTCTAGCGCCTTGATTCACAAAAGCATTATTCTCTACTTACCTTTTTCTTCCTTTTTCTTACCTTTCTTCTTCATCCTCTTCTCGTAGTATCCATACATTTGCTCAACCATTTCTGACATGTGATAAAAGACCATATGGAATTTTTTCTTGTGTTCATAACGCTTATCCTCTTCGACCATTTTATTCCTTACTGGTGCATGGCCAACTTCAGGATTGAAATTCTTAAGATTTCCTTCACCCTTCTTATTCTTAGCCCTAGTAAGCATTCACACTCAACAATTCAAGTCAAAGATGACTTGTCTAATACAAACATGATCAGGGATCTTTTCATCGATGTGAATTATTTAAGAATTGCATTAAATGAGCATAAAATGAAATGCACCATAAATAAGGAATAACTCAATAATGAAGAGACATATGCATCAGATCTGGAAAAAAAAAACTTGATCATGGAGTTTGTCCCTCATGGACTATGTCTTCGAGTCGTGGTCTCAAATGGGTAGGCCTTTTTATTAACACAACAAAAGAATTTAGAAAAACACATAAGTATACCTCATTATGGAGTTAAGATGAAAAATCTTTGCTCAGATAAGAAAAAAACAACACCACTTAATTTGTGGCACAGAGTTACCCCAAAATGATTGTCTCCACGTATCGATCTAAGTTTGGCACTTTTAAGACCTTGAGAAAATTTGTCTCAGTTTTCGTGCCTACATTATGCATTAACGAATATCCTTTGCATCATTTTCCGTGCCTTGGTATGAAATTTCGTGCACCTTGGTCTCCCCCTTAGTGCCTTGACAAAGCCACTTTTTAAATTAAAAATGAAGCGGAATTACCAAATTGGTCGTTTGGCCCAACGGTTCGTGAATTTATTATTAGGCGCTTGTATTGGGGGAGGTTCCAGGGTCAAACTCGTGGGCCTCCTCCCTTTTTCTTGTTTGTTTTCAACCGTGGACTATTCCTTTACTAACTTCGGTAGAGACAATAGATTTGGAGGAAAGTTGTTTCGCCAGTATGATATGGTAGGTTATGTGATTAAAATGGTAGATTGGGGGTTGGCACCAGCCAACCCTGCCAAATATTTTTTTTATTTTTTAGTTGTTGGCCCTCATTGGGCATTTTCCTATTTCCACGTGGCATCCCATGACTTGGACACGTGGAGACCTCCCATTGGGCCTCGTCACCATAATTGTACTGTCAAATCCATGTCATCCCCTCTTCTCTGTCAGTTTGACACGTTATCTAAAAGGTGGTTGTATGGTATTCCATGTGGCTACACAAACTACCACATGGAATCTTCTCATTGGTCCATAGATTTGTCTGTCAAAGTCTAAAAATCAGTGACACGTGGTAGCCTCTAGTTTTGTCACGTCACCATGCTGACGCCATCATGACACATGTTTCCCTCTGCTTGTTCCACGTACCCTTTAAGGAAAATGATGCCATTCATACTGATGTGGACGTCAATAGTACGAATGTTGACTCATCCCTGTTGAGTGGGCTAGATTGACCAAAAGTTTGACCGCAAATATCTTTTGATTTGTAACTCAATTTGACGAGTCATTTATGTCATTGGAAATCTTATGACGCGCTCTTTGTGATGAAGTCAATTTCACTAAGTTTTGAGGACTTTCATTTTTTCCATTTCTCTATCTGTTGAGGCCATTATGAGCTTCCTGAGTTGCTTATGCAAATTCTGAGTTATCCTTAGTCTCCCATGGATCCTTTTTCGATCACACAATATGACAATGGGTTATGTTTGTCATATTGCGACGTCGGGAAATGTTCATTTCATTGCAATGTTGGTCTATAATTGTTACATTACCACATTGGTTTGTGTACATCACATTGCAACAATGGGTTGTTTTTGTCCCATCGCGATGTTTGTAAATGTTTGTCACAATGCAACATCAGGATATGTGTTTCAGATTACAATGTGAGGATATGTTCATCATATTGTGACGATAAGGATATGTTCATAACATTGTGACCCCTGTTTATTTTCGTCAAATTGTGATAACAGGGAAATGTTCATCACATTGTGACATCCATATACATTCGTCATATTGTGACAACAGGGAAATGTTCGTCATATTGTGACGTCCATATATATTTTTTAGATTGTAATGACAGAAAAATGTTCGTCAAATTGAAATGTTGCAATGCTTGGTAGATTGGAACGTTACTATGTTCGACACATTGTGATGTTTGTAAATGTTTGTCACATTGCGACATCGAGATATGTGCATCACATTGCAATGTGAGGAAATTTTCATCACATTGTGATGAAAAAACAATGAGTGACACATTGCAACATATGTTTGTACTCATCACAATGTGACGTTACTATCCACATTATGACATCATGGCCATATTGGTCACATTGTGACATCATTTTATGTGCGTCGCATTGTGATGTTACTATGTTCAACAAATTGAAACATTAATATGTTTGTCATATTGCAATGTTATTATGTTTGTCAATATGAGACATATTGTGATGACAAGGATATGTTCTTCATATTGTGACAACAAGGATATGTTCGTCAAAATATGATAACAGGGTAGTGTTAATGACATTTCAATTTCCATATATGTTCGTGAGATTGTCATGATAGGGAAATGTTCATCACATTGCAACATTCATATATGTTCATCAGATTGTGATGACAAGACAATGTTCATAAAATTGCAACATTGTGATTCTTGGTAGATTTGAATGTTACTATGTTCGACACATTGCGATGTTTGGAAATCTTTGTCACATTGAGACGTCGAGATATGTGCGTCAAATTGCAATGTGAGGAAATTTTCATCACATTGCAACGACACAACAATGACTGACACATTGCAATGAAAAAACAATGAGTGACACATTGCAACGTATGTTTATGTTCGTCATAATGTGATGTTGCTATCCACATTATGCCGACATATCTATGTTGTTCACATTGTGACATCAATTCATGTTCATCACATTGCGACCTTACTATGTTCAATAGATTGCAATGTTATTGTGTTCTTCAGATTGAAATGTTATTATGTTTGTCACTATGAGACATTACTATGTTCGACACATTGCAACATTACTAATTTCATCACGTTGTAACATCTGGTTTTGTTTTTCATATTGCAATGTCAAGGTATGTTCATCGATCAAAAGGTTTTTTGTTTGACACATAATGCAAGAGGAAGTTTTGGTGAAGTTTAAAAAAAAAAATCTTACTTAGTGTTTACTTCGGGAAAAAGATAGACACTTTCAACTAATGCGATATATTACATAGAAAGAATCTTAGAATCATACTTGTTCTAAGGTAGTAATAATAAAAAAAATAATAAAAGATTAATAAAGTAATACATTGACCATACATTATTCTATAACGTAACATATTAAATTATAAATACAATAATAATACATTATTAAAGTAATAATAACTTAATAAACACATTATTAAAGTATTAATACCTTAATAAATACATTATTAACAAAGTAATACATTAATAATACAATTTTAAACTATTAATACATTAATTCAGAATGATTGTGGTTGATTATGGTTGACCATGACCATGGTTAAATTTGGTAGACCTTGGTTGACATTGGGAAGGAAAGGTTCACTATGGTTGATCATGGTTGTCTTTCACCATGGTTGAGTGCAACTAACCATGATAGTGGTTGACTATGGTTGAGATAATTTTATTATGGTTTTCACTGACCATGTGAATATGTTTATGATAGGCCATGTTGATTAGGATTAACCATATTTTACTATAACACTAATGCATTACAATGTTGATCATGCCATGGAGTTTTAATTTTAGGTATTATTTTATTTTTATGTTTTATAATGAAATAAAATTTTCATCAATTTTTTTTTTTTATATTAAAATCATCCATAAATATATAAAGAATATTTATATATTTTGACAAATTTAAATTATCTTAATGTGAATCAAAATATAAAATGTTATTATTAGACAAACTTAATATATTATTAGACATTTAGCTTAAAATATAGAATATCAAATCTTTATCTTGATATAATATATTCAAATAATATATTGTTATTAGATATTTGATTTACATTGAACACTTTTTATTTAAAAAATAATAATATAATTATCTAATATGGTTAATTTTTGAATATAATATTTTATTTATTTGATGTCGTTTTTATTATTATTATTTGAATTATTCAATTATTTATATTTTGTGCATTAATATTTTGGAGATTAAATAATTATATTTCAATTAAAAATTATTTATATTTTGTATGTTAATATTTTGATTATTAATTTATATAATATACTTTCAAAGAAATAAACAAAATAATTATTTATAATACATAATTACAGTAAAAATTAAATAAAATTGATACACAAATTTAATAAAATAAAATTTAAAATACACAATTATAATAAAAAATAAATTAAAATGATAAAAAATTTAATAAAATAATTTTTTAAATATATTAATGATAAAAAAAAAATTCATATAACTCAAACTAAATATTATATAAAAAACTTATATAATATAACTCAAACTAAATATTATATAAAAAAATTCTCATATAACTCAAACCAAATATTATATAAAACAATTCTCATGGAAATGATTTAAAATATATAACATAAAAAAATATTACATTAAAAACTTCTCATATAACTCAAACTAAATATTATATAAAAAACTTCTCATGGAAATCATTTAAAACATATAACAATTTTTTTTTTTTAAATATATTAATAATAAAAAAAAACTTCTAATATTATATTAAAAAAACTTCTTATATAAAAATCTTTTATGATATTGTCATGTTACTTTTTTTTATCCAATGATATAGCTCCAAACCAAATATTATATAAAACAAATTCATATAATAATGATCCTCTAACATTAAAAAACTTCTCCTATAAAAAAAACTTTTTCAATTAAATTTTCTAGGAGAACTTAATTATATAAATTGAAAAGTTTAATGATCTAAAAACTCTTAAGTAAAATGAGAACCATAATTATCTAAAAATTTAGAACCTTAAATTGTAATAGGCTAATCTAATTATGTAAATTAAGAATCTTAATTATCTAAAAAGATTAAACCATAAACTGAAAACCCTAACTATGTAAAGTGAAAACCCTTATTATTAAAGAATCATAAATTGTAAAGTGAGAATATTTAGAAACATAAATCTTAAACTGAAAATCCTAATTATCTAAGCAATAAACCTTAAAATGTAAAGTGAGAACAACCATAATCTTAACTAATTATTTAAAATGAGAAACATTAAACCTAAATATTAAATCATAAACTAAAAACACTAACTATGTAAAGTGAGAACCCTTATTATGAAAGAACCATAAACTCTAAAGTGAGAATATTTATAATCATAAGTCTTAAACTGAAAATCCTAATTATCAAGCATTAAACCATAAACTGGAAAGTGAGAACAGTAATCCCAAACATAATTACTTAAAATGAGAATTGTAAACTCAGAGCCTAATTATCTACGCCATAAACGCAAAACCTATAAAATGCTTTTTTCTCTCCTTTGGATTCCATGCATTTCTAAGCAAACCATTTGCGGTGGTTCAGTAGGGGGCGGGCCATCCACCCAAATACAAATGCTGCAGAAACTCAATAAAAATTGATGTTGTCTATTTATTGGCATATGCAGAAATGGACTACACTGAGTAATTAGACACCGGAAAACGAGGCATAAATTGTGTTTCAAATGACTATAGAAACTATAACTAGCACAGCCACATAATTGTGGCTGATCAACGTTAAAAGGTTGATAAGATGAAAAGAATCCTTAAAAGAATATACTAAATTTTATTGTTGATTAACAAATAAACTGTTGAGCTTCATTTATCTGTGTTAATATTTTAATTTCTGTTAATCACTTAGGTGGAAATCAGTTAGCTATCAAAGTAATTTTTAAATATGATTAGGTAAATGTAAAAAAGTAAACAGATAAACGGATGTCTTTATAATAGCTAGGAAGTTAATGACTGAAATCACAGCCATTTATTTTGTGTGACTACTAAGAATATTCCAGCCATATTTAATCCTGTCCATAGAAAACTTATTAAGCACTAAACCCCTATTAAATCTGCCCATTGTCAATAGGTATACACCTTTCGGCGTAAAAATACACATGATAAACATTCATAAGATATGTTGAACAGCTAAAAGGAAAATCATGAAAGTCGTTGAGTCTCACTGCATGACACGATACTCGCTATGGTGAATACAAAGATTTCCATGGTGTTGGTAGTGACTATGGTGGCGGGATCTTAGCTTTTAATTAATAATAACACGGATGGTTACAATAATCTCTTACAAACTTTTCTCTCGGCTTCGGCTTGCACATCTTCGCATTGCAATTCCAAAGATAATAGTGGAAAACCTCAGGTTAGTACAATATTTTGATTACAAATTTTGTAAAGTCTACAAGGATGAATCTGGATAGATTTAATAATATACCTGATGTGATTATCTCTTGTACTGATTTGAAATTTCTTGCATAGATTACCAGGTTCCTTAGATTGCAGAAGATGGATGTCAGCTTCGTAATTAAACATGAAAAGCTAACAAAATGATTTGAGGAAGTTGGTCAATTTGTCTCTCTCTCAAGTTTTGTAGCTCATGGGAAGAGGAAACAAACATGACAATATGACAGTTGTGGTAGGAAGCTCTATGGGAGATATGGCTATATGTGGCAAAACTGTAAATTTGACACTGTAAAAGATAAAATTTTATTATAAAGTAAAATTTTAAGATCAAGTTAGTTTTCTAATTGTATTCAAGAAGATACTCGGTTAGAGTCCAGGGGTGGTTTGAATATCAACCATCATGAGAATCTTTCTCTTTCCAATCATGCAAGGAAGGGAAAGTTCAAGAAGATTGTCAGTGAAGAGCCGACCTATCAAGATGGAAAGAAGAAGAAGGACATGGAAAAGTCAAGTTATTTGCATGTCACAACTTTAGATGTTATGAACGCCAATGTTCTCACATGAATAAGGGGGGGACATAAAACGCAATCATAGGTATTTGTGTCGGCAAAGGCTCAAGTGGAATATTTTTGCAACAAGTTTGAACAAACAAAGTTCTTACTGGTTTCTCATACTTCTTTGGGCATCATATCAATTGATGCATGGTTGATAGATAGTGGAGCTACATGTCATATGACAGGAGAACAAGAGGTGTTCGAGAGCTTCACAAAGTCTAACCTAGAGATGCATGTGGAATTTGGTATGGGGAACAAACATGCAGTGAAGGGATTTGGAATATTATCGTTCTTGATGGATTCAGGGGGCACATTAAGAGTATAGGATATGCTATGGGTGTTATAACTCAAGAGGAGTGTGATATCAGTCCCAATGATTGATAATAAGGGATTTGACATAGTGTTTCAGGATGGAAATGCGCTTATTATGCTGGGATGATCTATCTCAAAAAAAAACAATTTTCTTTGGTGTTAGAGAGAGAAAATTGTATAGGCTAAAGGGCCAACCTATGAGAGAAATTACCATCAACAGAGTGACAAAGAATAGGGAGGAGGTAGCTCCAAAGGTTGAGCAACTTAGAGGGATTCAACTTTAAGTTTTAGGTGGGAAGGAGCAGCCTTCCAAGTCAGTCAAGAAGGAGTCATGGTAAGAAATGGTCATGTAGGATGCTTAGGAGAAGGAGACTTCTAGGAGCATGTTCAAAGGTAGTGAGTCTTCGAATACAAGTTAGGACGTCATGGTAGGTATAGCTTTTGTTTCGCAGGGAGCATCCAATCGAGTGTATTGGAGAGTGGGAATGGTAGCGAATCTGATAGCGAAGATGGAGAAAAATACAGGTGGGAGAAGTATCTTCCTCACTAAGAGGGAGTCTTGATGTTTTGGTAGCATGGCAGAGGTACTTCCACATAGGAATGTATTTTGCATGTGGAAATAGTCGAAAATATTCTAGTCTTGAGTTTACTTTTGTTAGAAGGAATTAATTAAAGTAAAATTTTATTTATTAGTGAATTGAATTATTTGAGGAAATGCTTAGCATGTAACATGTAAAGTAAATCTTAAGTGGGTGTGAGAAGTAATATCAAGTGTAGATCACTTTGAATATTAGAAATAGATTGTAACTCATGATTATAAAATCAAGGCTATGGTGTCAACATTTAATGGCAATTTCGTGGTCCAAATCATGGTCATTCTAGCAACAAAGCAGTCAACTTTTAAGGGAAATCATGGTCATTCCAGCAGAAAAACGCAATCAAAATTTAAGGCAAATCTTGGTCTTTAAAGCAACAACCCAGTCATCTTTAAATAAACCAAATTGTTGTACAGGGACACACCAGAAGGGATTACCTTGATGTCATCATTAAATAAGAAAAAACATTGTACAGGGACACACCAGAAGGAAATTACATTTCTATCATCATTTAATTAAGAAAATTGTTGTACAAAAACACACCGGAAGGAGATCACATTGTTGTCACCATTTAAATAAGAAAATCATTGTACCACACATGCCAGGAAATAAAGGAATAAAAACGATTATTGGTAAGAGATAAAGTGCAGACAGACCATTCAATAAAAAGAAAACGTTATGGTTCGATTCAATATCATAGAAAAAAAAAAAAGTAAGGCATCCATAGCTCAATGATGCGCCGACTGTACATATTATATCATTTCTGAAGGGTAAAATTTCTTCTGAGAAATAAATTCCTTGTAGATAGTCAAATCATTGTGGATATTAAAATAGTTCTCTGTATAACAATCAGTAAAATGTAATCGCAGTCCATAAACCACATAAGCGTTGGGATTAGTGTAATAATGCAGACGCAAAAAGGAATAAAACACAGGCAATAGTAAGAGAAACACAGAGATCTAATGGAAAAATTCATTGAAATGATCGCAGAGATTCTATCAGCCAAAGCGCAAAGAAAATCCAAGGTTAAGCCATTAAAGCACAGAGAACAAAATCAAGCATAGAGATAAACCAATAAGGACACAAACAAATCAATATGCACAGGTACCTTTTTCTAGAAGGCACAAGAAAAAAAATCATCCAAGGACAAACAACAGAGGTAGACAGCTGACAGGAACATCCTTCGCTCAACATCCACGCATAGAAAAGCAGGGCGTTGAGATCCATAGGTCTATTAACGTCGAAGTGACGACCATAGATCATGCTCCTAGCTAATTTCTCATTCGCATAGTGATGAGAAAGGGACGAAGGAACAAATAAACCTCAATCATTGCAATCAATAAACCTTAGGATGGTCAAGATATGAAAGGATCGAAGGCCACGGGAAATCAATCAACATCAAGCGAAGGCTATGGGGAAATTTTATTCATCAACTAGAATGCTAAGACTATCATATTCTTTACCTGATTAAGAATACAGAACTGAAAGCATAAATCATACTAACAATCTACCATGCATAAATAAATGAAGTGTATCGTTGCCCAATCGCCCACTCTGAGTGGATGTCCTGCGTGCTCCGTGCAACTCCCGATTGTTGACCGATGAGACTTCGTCGGTGCCTTCCAGCCAATGCTATGGGTACTTTTCTTCTCCCTTAGCCCCTCGAGCAACAAAGGGGCCATGCACACTAACCAGAGAATCAGCTAGCTCCCATCTCACCTCACAAGGCTGAGCTAACACTCCTCACCGAGATAGGTATCCCAACTCCCACAATAAAGTGAGAACAATAATCCCAAATGTAATTACTTAAAATGAGAATTGTAAACTCAGAGCCTAATTATCTACACCATAAATGAAAAACTTATAAAATGCATTTTTCTCTCCTTTAGATTCCATGCATTTCTAAGAAAACCATTTTCGGTGGTTTAGTAGGTGGGTAGGCCATCCACCCAAATAAAATTGTTGCAGAAACTCAATAAAACTTGATGTTGTCTATTTATTGGCATATGTAGAAATGGAATACACTGAGTAATTAGACACTAGAAAATGAGGCATAAAATTTGTTTGAAATGACTATACAAACTATAAAAATACACGTGATAAACATTCATAAGATATGCTTGAACCGCAAAAAGGAAAATCATGAAAGATGCGCTTATTATGCTGGGAGGATCTATCTCAGAAAAAAACATTTTTTTTTGGAGTTAGAGAGAAAAACGTGTATAGGCTAAAGGGCCTACCTATGAGAGAAATTACCATCAACAGAGTGACAAAGAATAGGGAGGAGGTAGCTCCAAAGGTTGATCGACTCAAAGGGATTCAACTTTAAGTTTTAGGTGGGAAGGAGCATCCTTCCAAGGCAGTCAAGAAGGAGTCATGGTAAGAGATGGCCATGTAGGATGCTTAGGAGAAGGACACTTCTAGGAGTTAAAAGGTAGCGAGTCTTCAAATACAGGTCAATCCATCATGGTAGGGAGAGCTTTTGTTTCATAGGGAGCATCCAATCGGGTATATTGGAGAGTAGGAATGGTAGTGAATCTGATAGCGAAGATACAAAAAAATACAGGTGGGAGAAGTATCTTCCTCACTAAGAGGGAGTCTTGATGTTTTGGTAGCATCGGATAGGTACTTCCACATAGGAATGTATTTTACATGTGGAAATAGTCGAAAATATTCTAGTCTTGAGTTTACTTTTGTTAGAAGGAATTAATTAAAGTAAAATTGTATTTATTAGTGAATTGAGTTATTTGAGGAAATTCTTAGCATGTAACATGTACTAAATCTTAAGTGGGTGTGAGAAGCAATATCAAGTGTAGATCACTTTGAATATTAGAAATAGATTGTAACTCATGATTATAAAATCAAGGCTATGGTGTCAACATTTAATGGAAATTTCATGGTCCAAATCATGGTCATTCCAGCAGCAATGCAGTCAACATTTAAGGGAAATTGTGGTCATTCCAGCAGAAAAACGCAATCAACATTTAATGCAAATCATGGTCTTTAAAGCAACAACACGATCATCTTTAAATAAGAAAAATTGTTGTACAGGGACACACTAGAAGGGATTACCTTGCTATCATCATTCAATAAGAAAAAACGTTGTAGAGGGACACACTAGATGGAAATTACATTGTTATCATCATTTAATTAAGTAAATCGTTGTACAAAAACACACCAGAAGGAGATCACATTGTTGTCACCATTTAAATAAGAAAATTGTTGTACCACACATCCCAAGAAATAAAGGAATAAAAACGATTATTGGTAAGAGGTAAAGAGCAGATAGACCATTCAATAAAAAGAAAATGTTCTGGTTCGATTCAATATCATAGAAAAACAAAAACGTAATGCATCTATAGCTCAACGATGCACCAAATGTACATATTATATCATTTCTGAAGGGTAAAATTTCTTCTAAGAAATAAATTCCTTTTAGATACTCAAATCGTTGTGGATATTAAAATCGTTGTGGATATTAAAATAGTTCTCCACATAGCAGTCAGTAAAATGTAATCGCAGTCCATAAACCAAACAAGAGTTGGGATTAGTGTAATAACACAGACACAAAAAGGAAAAAAATGCATACAACAGTAAGAGAAACACAAAGATCCGATGGGAAAAGTCATTGAAATGATCGCAGAGATTCTATCAGCCAAAGCGCAGAGAAAATACAAGGTTAAGCCCTTAAGGCACGGAGAACAAAAACAAGCACAGAGATAAACCAACAAGGACGCAAAAAAATACATACATACAGATACCTTTTGCTAGAAGGCACAAGATAAACAATCAGCCAAGGAAAAACAATAGATGTATATGGCTGACAGGAACATCCTTCGCTCATCATCCATGCACAAAAAGGCAGAGTGTTGAGATCCATAGGTCTATTAACGTCGAAGCGATGACCATAGATCAGGATCCTAGCTGACTGCTCAGGCTCATACTGATGATCTAGGGACGAAGGAAAAAATAAACCACAATCATCGCAATCAATAAACCTCGGGACCGTCAAGACATGCAGAGATCAAAGGCCACGTGAAATCAATCAACATCAAGCTAAGGCTATGGGGAAATTTTAGTCATCAACTAGAATGCTAAGACTATCATATTCTTTACCTGATTAAACATACATAACTTAAAGTATAAATCATACTAACAATCTACCATGCAGAAATAAAGGAAGCGTATTGTTGCCCAATCGCCCGCTCTGAGTGGATGTCCCACGCTCTCCGTGAAACTCCCGCTTATCGATCGATGAGACTTCACCGGTGCCTCCCAACCAATTCTACGGGTACTCTTCTTCCCCCTTAGCCCCCTGAGCCGCGAAGGGGCCATGCACACTAACCAGAGAATGAACTAGCTCCCACCTCACCTCACAAGGCTAAGCTACCACTCCTCATCGAGTTGGGTATCCCAACTCCCACAAGCTAAGTTAGTCAAGTATAAATTTCTGTAGCATAATGTTACACAAATAGAAGAGATCCATTATCCTTCTCCTCCCTCCATTATATAGAGTTTCGAAGTCCCTTAGTTTCCCAAAATCCCATTTAAATTAAAGTTTAATAATTTAATCCATAAAAACCTCCTCGTACAAGTGTCACCCATCCATTTCATTCCTCCATAAATTAATTTCATTAATTAATTAAATACCCCTATTTCCCTCACTCACCTAAAGGAACTCCTAGAATCGCTCCTAGGTGTCCCCATATCCCCTTACAGGTTTTAATGAGTTCCCCCCTTATTAATTTACTAGTTGAGTTTAAACTAGAAATTTCTTAATGCTAGATACCTTACTAAATTAGACTATCTTCTTTTTCCTTGTGTTTCCCCTTTCTTTTTGTGTTTCTCGCTTTTTCCTAGTTTCCTAATTATTTTAGATTTCCCTCTTTCCCCTTTTTATTTAAACTCAAAAAGGCATGTGCAGAAAACTTACCCTTTTTCCCTTTTTCTTTTTATTGAATAAAATTTTAATTAACATAATATAGTAAAACAATTATTTTCACTTTTTAAATTTTATCCCAAAATATTTTTATAGATCAATTTAATTTCTTACCCCCTTCTTGTCACAAGATTAATGAAGATTATCACTATTATTTATTTTATTTATTTATCTATATATAGAGAGAGAGAGAAAGATAATTTTTTTATCACAAGTATAATTTAGACCTAGACTTTATTTTTCTAGGCTGGGTGACATTTTATTAGGGGAAAAGTTTTAAATCTTCCTTAACACGTTATTTGTCCTAAATCCATCTAGGTTTATCCAATTATTAAATAACAACATGACATTCCCTTCAGGATGCACTAGGTGCTCCAAGGGTGCCACTCGCCTCTTTTTGTTTCTCTTGCGCGACTTGCCCTTCAGGACGCACTACGTGCTCCAAGGGTGCCACTCTCCTCTTTCCATTTTTCTTGTGTGGCGTGCCCTTCAAGACACACTACGTGCTCCAAGGGTGCCAATCGCCTCTTGACTGACTTGGTAGACATAAAAAATCCCTGGAGTCAATACTCCACCAGGTGATCTTGTGGGAGACTAAGGGCCTCTAAGGAATAAGGGGCTTGACTTATTGCGCGCCCCTTAGAATCATCATGACCAACTATCGTAGTCGTCCCTCACAGCATCATGGGTCTCCTCGAACTAGGTAATTGTTAACCTACAGTTCGAGCCATGGCGAGAGTGCTAGTAGGCTGTGGCAGGGTTGTTGTCCATAGCTCTCCCTCAACATCCCTGGTAGTCGTGTGTGACCCCTTTACTCCACATGTGAGTCTGGTCGGCAAGATATCATCAACCTGCATTATCAATGAATCATGTCAGAAATATATCCATATCATATCATCTAATCAGATGCAGTAATATCACATATAAATCAATTAAACCCCAATGGTTCACTCCCCAACTCGATCCAGAGTCCAAGGGGTTCCATCGATGCCTCTGCATCCTCGAGGTCCAAAATCCTGCACACTCAGGAAAATAGAGTCAATATCACCTGTCTATGTCAATGTAACATACGAACATTTCATCAATTCACAATGCCTCATAATCATAATCAAATGCCCCAAAGTATAATAATATAGATCACTTGCGAGCCTATGTCCTCAACGAATAAGTTTGTTGAGTGCATGTAAGAGTGGGATGTTACATACACCCCCTCTTGGTATAAACTCCATCCCAAAGTTTCACAGTATATAAGTGCCGAAATAATGTGTATCATAGTATCATAAGTCTATCTATCAAACAAAAATGGAAACTGTTGACGCATATCATATGTGTCCTCCCGGGTCACCAAGTGCGGACTATAGTTGTCCTACTGGACCTTGACCTGATCTAATGTTCAACATCATAGATGTCGAATGCGATGATCCAATATGATTATCGGCTCAGTCGTGAGCACCCCCTCATCTAATACCTTCAAGGAAATCATGTCAATAACATCCATACAATCACTAATATAATGCCTCAAAATAGATACGTGAAAAACATCGTGCATATGCCTCAAATAATTAGAGAAGGCTAGTCGATAGGCCACGGGATCCTTCCTCTCCATAATCTCGAAAAGTCCCATGAATCTAGGAGAGAGTTTATCTCCCTTTCCAAACTTGATCGAACTCTTATGCGGTTTTACCCGCAAGAAGACTCGATCACCCACCTCGTAACTGAGCTTGACACGATGTGCATTGACATAACTCTTATGACGATCTTGCACTTCTTTAATCCTATGTCTTATTGTTTTCTTTTTCTCTTCCATTCCTTGGATTGCTTTTGGTCCCACTAGAACCCTGTCCTCAAGATGATCCAACTCAAAGGCATCCGACATGATCACCCCTAAAGAAACTCGAAAGGCACCATCTTAATGGTGCTTTGGTAACTATTGTTATAAGCAAATTCTATCTGAGGAAATAATTATTCCCAATGCTTTTGTTGGTCCATCACGTACATGCACAACATGTCCTCCAAGGTTTGGTTCATTTGTTCGGTCTACCCTTCAGTCTTTGGGTGATACATAGTACTAAAGTTAAGTTGGGTTCCCAAGGCCTCTTGGAAACTCATCCAAAATCATCCAGTAAACATCGATCCTTGATCATATATAATCCTCTTAGGCACGCCACGTAGCCTCACAATCTCACTGATGAAAACTCTAGCTATGTCAGGTGCATGATACATCGTACGCACAGGAATAAAGTGAGAAATCTTTTTCAGAGTGTCTAATAATATGAAAATCGAGTCGTGTCTCCTTGCCGTCAATGGAAACCCAACAATAAAATCCAAATAAACTCCCATTTCGATTTTGGAATATCGTATGGCTTTAGTAATCCTGTTGGGTGTCTATGTTCATCCTTTACCTGCTGACATTCTAGACATTTGGACACATAGCTGAATATGTCTACCTTCATTCCCTTCCAAAATAATAAGGGTTTAAATTCTGCCCTCATCTTTGTGACTCTCGGGTGAGCCATGTATACTAGTCTATGAGCCTTGCTTAGGATCAAGTTCCTCAACTAGTCGTTCGGTGGTACGTAAATATGATTTTTAAACCTCAATAATTATCGTCTTCAAACGTAAATCTTTCAAATATTGGTACCATCATTGTGTTTTGTCTGATAAAACCCTCGACCTCTTTGTACCAATCATCGTCACGTTGAAAATTTAGAATCTTTTCATGTAGATTCATCTGAAGAGGCAACACCAAAAAGATGCATGGTCTCTGACTCAATGCATCTTCCACTCAGTTCACTGTTCCTTTTATGTAAGTAATCTCGAATTCATACTTACTAAGCAATTTTGACCAACACCGTTGTCGTGCATTCAGGTCGCTTTGCGTAAAGATTTGTTGTAGTCCACAGTGGTTTGTCTTTAGTTCAAATTTTCAACCAAGAAGGTAGTGTCTCCAAACCTTCAAGGCATATATGATGGCTAACAACTCCAAATCATGTGTCGCATAGTTCTCCTCATGCCTTCTCAGTTTCCTCGATATGTAAGTGATCACTTGACCATCTTGCATCAGGACTCTGCATAAGCCTTCCTTGGATGCGTCAGTGCATACCAAGAAGTTTGCGTCCATGTCAAGGACTTTTAGTATCGGTCCTATTGTCAATAGCTCTTTGAGCCTCCCAAATTCTTCCGGGCATTTCTCGGCCCCAAAAAAATTCTTGTTCTTCTTATGCAACTATGTGATTGGATTTGATATCTTCGAAAATCCCTCGATGAACTATCGATAGTATCCTACTAAACCAATGAATCTATGCACCTCTGGGACATTCGTTGGTGCATGCCATTCCATAATAGCCTTGAACTTTGTTGGATCCACGATGATACCTTCGTCGGAGATGACATGCCCTAAGTAGTGAATCCTCGATTGATAAAATGAGAATTTGGACAACTTCCCATACAATTTGTGCTCTCGCAAAAACTATAGTACCAAGCGAACTGCTCATCATGCTCCTCCATCATTCGAGAGTAAATCAAAATATCGTCAATGAATACTTGGATGAACTTGTCCAAGTACTCGTGGAACACCCCATTCATCAAAATTGTAAATAACCCTGGGGCTTTTGTTAGTCCAAATGGTAAGACAATAAACCCGTAATGTCCAAACCTTGTCTTAAAGGCGCTCTTAGGGACATCATCCTCCTTGATTTGTAACTGGTGATACCCTGATCGCAAATTGATCTTTGAGAACATTGTCGCACCCTTCATCTGATCAAATAGATCATCTGTCATTGGCAATGGATACTGATTCTTGATCGTTTCTTTGTTCAATTGACAACAATCAATGTAGAGCCTCCACGACCCATCCTTCTTTCATATGAAAATAACATGTGCACCCCATGGTGACACACTTGGATGTATCAATCCCAGGTCCAACAATTCCTTCAGTTGCATTCTCAAATCCTGTAACTTCGGGGTCGACATCCGATAAGGCATTCTAGCTATCGATTCAGTCCCCAGTTTTAGCTCTATAGTAAACTCCAATTCCCTCTCCAGTGACATCTCAGGTAACTCCTCTAGAAATACGTCTGCAAACTCTCTCACCACCCGAAGGTTTTCTAAACCTTTTGCTACTCCCTTCTCATTTAACACAAGGATCACACAAAGCTTACATCCCTTGCGCATGCTCTTCTGTAGCTGCAAGGAAGAGATGAACCTCAGGGAAATTCCCTAGTTCTGACCTACAATCACGCATCTCTATCCCTATCATTGACCAAGCTCAATCGTTTTGTCTTACAGTTGAGTATCGCCTCATGCGATTCCAACTATTCCATAACAATCATGACATCATAAGATCCTAAGATCGTGATGTATAGGTTGTCCCTGGTGACAAACTCTACTAAGTTAAGGGTGCATCCCGTAACCTTTCCTCCAACCTTTTGTTTGCCTCAAAAATCCATCTCTACGAAGCTAAACTCATCATGTTCGATTGCCTTTACCTTAATCCTTTTTAGCACTACACCAAAAATGAAACTCTTGGTAGCACCATGATCTATCAAATACTAAGGGTTTGGTCATCGATGGTACCTGATGTCTCGAGCAAAATCAACTGGTGCTCTACTTGGTGGTTATTCACCACTACATGAATCCGATGGGCCTTTCCCAAATCTCCCACAGTGGTGGGTCCGACTGATCCAGATGCTCTAGTCCTCTCCACAGGGCAGTCGCACTGGTAGTGTGGCTCCCCACACGTTCAACACCCCTTCTTTGGTCTAGTACTCTTGGTACCCAAAGTAGAAGATGATGACCCACCAGCCTAAAATCCTGGTCTTTTCTGTTGAATAGGCCTAAATTGCTGCTACTGCAGTCGACACTGGTGTTGATGTTGTGGTCCTCGATAAGGTGTTCACTGTTGAGACATCGGTCATTGAGGTGTAGTGAAAGTGGATTCCTTTTGAAAGCCATGATATCCTGGTGTATGTCTGGCTGGTGTCTAATGCTGCTGCGCACCATATGACACTTGCCCTGCTGGTCTCGCTGGAGTCCTGCTCTGACCCTCGCTGATAAGCTCCTTCTGAGGCATCATGCAAGGTCTGAGGCATCAGAATCCTAACCTTTGCATGTATGTTTCCATTAAGTCTGAACACGAACCTATTGACCTTAAGTTTCTCAATATTAAGATGTGGAGCATACCGAAGAAGCTCCATAAAACGGGCCTCATAATTGAGCACCGTATGGCTACCCTGTCATAAGGCGTTGAACTCATTGAGATGACACTCAATGAATTCCTCTAACAGGTACCTCTCTTGGAAATATTCCTCGAATAGTTCCCATGACACATCTTTGATGACCATGTTTAGTTGTGGCATGAGCGTCTTTCACCATAGAAGAGCGCTCCCCTTAAATTGAAATATCGCCATGTGGACCTTCATGTTGGAGGTATAGTTGCAAAGTGAAAAACACATTTCCATATTATCCAACCATGCCTTGGCGGTTGTGTCGTTTGGGGCACCATAGGACTTGGGAAATTTGACCTTCTCGAGTTCATGGTGAATGCTACCCGTACCAACCGGAGTGCATGGTGGACCCTCAGGGGGTGTCGACGCCCTAGCCTCATCTCTTTCCAAATGGATGATCAGTGCCTGAGACATCCGCTGAAAAGACCTCATCAACCCAACCACGTCACCCACCACTATCTGCTCCTACCCGACAACCTGTTCATCTCCCTAGGGGTTGGACCCTTCAAGCGTGGATTCTACTGGAGGCATTACGCCTCCTCCCCTAGCACCTCGTCGTCTACCTTTGTGGCATCCTCTAACCATGATTACCTGCACAGATACAAGTCAACTTAATTAGAAAAATTATAATTAAATCATAACAATGAAATCCGTAGTGATCCCAAGTCTTTGGTTGAACCCTGCTCTGATACCATATGTAACGACCCCATCGTTATGACTACAAGCGAAGCAGAAGTGCAAAGTTTTTTTTTTTTTTTCCAATAACGTGACAACGACAACAATTTAACCACACCATTGACGACGAACACAAGCATGCATTCCATGCAACAAGAAACTATGACTCCACTCACGGGCACAGGGGCAACTGGGCGAAACAAGCGTAGGAAAACAAGGAGAAATAGCTACCCACCCGACGCAAACATGACTATGCCTACAAGCTAAGGGAAAACATCCCCATCATGACACAATGGCCTTGACAATCAACACTAGAACCTCAAGGCATGTGAACCTAACACATTAATTCGTTCAACCCATGTGCCAAAATCAAACTTACAACGCTCGACAACACTCACAAGGAAGGCATCGACTTCGGCCAAGTTATCATTCACCGATATCCAATAGGGTGCACCATGATCCCCTCATCAGGAATCATTCCATCCCCAAATGATAGGCATGTCAATAACCTTGGTGCAACAATCCTAACGGGACCAAGGATTCAAGAAAATCCAACGCGCTAGGAGGCGAAACAATTGACACAAGACTGCACCCAAACCCCAACAATAGGTCGACGAGACGCAAGAGGATGACAACAAGGGAATATGAAAGCCAACGCATGACTTCTTCAATAACCCAACTGTTAATCATGTCTAAAATAGTCAATACTGACCATCTAATTTAACATCGGTTACCAGTCTAATAGTAAGTCAAATTTCAATTAGTCCACAATTTACAATTCTAAATTAACATTAAATTCAACCAGTCTAAATTGCAATTAAGTAAATATATGACAATCTCATTTAATCATTAATGACAATCTAAATTGGCAATCCAAAATTAATCACTAAATAACATCCCACTTAGAAATTAACCTCCTAAACAATCATTAACAGTATCAATGTACGGGCTGCAATGATCACGCTTGTTAGCGACATTAATCTATAAATTGTCATCAATGTATCATCAATTTCACCTTAATGAAAATCAAATTTAGCCAGCTTAATTAAGTCAATACTAACACTATAGCCAAAGTTACATTGTTATTGAAAAGTTAGTTTAATAAATGTTAAAACTAAAGGACAATACTGTTCTAAATTAGTTAAAGGGTTGTCTAAACAAATGAAGAGGTTGTCTAATATGCTAATCATTTGCTGTATAAAGTAAATATAATTTCCATTGTTGCAACTACTGTGTACATTATACATGGGCTATCAAATCAAATTAAAAGTTGTACTAATCAAAGGTGGTTAAGGGAGAAGCTATCCAATACAAATGTTAATTCAATTGTTGTGTAAAAAAAAAATCCATCATTAAATTGAACACAGGTAATAAATGGAAAATAAGGAATTGCAGTCTTAATGAAACACAGATAATAAAGAGTAAATAAACGAATTAGATGAACACGCAGGTATTAAACGAAAATCACCATGCAGTAAGGGTAATAGTTGCGGTTTCCAAAAGGTAAATCGCCAAGTTAATAAGTGGGCAAATCACAGTCACTCTTTTAAGGAAAACTCGTGGTCATTCTAGCAGCAAACACAATCAACATTTAATGGAAATTTCATGGTCCAAATCGTGTTCATTCCAGCAACAACACAGTCAACATTTAAGGGAAATCATTGTCATTCCAGCAAAAAAACACAATCAACATTTAAGGAAAATTGTGGCCTTTAAAGGAACAACACAATCATATTTAAATAAGAAAAATAGTTGTAGAGGGACACACCAGAAGGGATTACCTTGTTGTCATCATTAAATAAACAAAAACATTGTACAGGGACACACTAGAAGGAAATTACATTGCTATCATCATTTAATTAAGAAAATTTCTGTACAAAAACATGTCGGAAGGAGATCACATTGCTATCACCATTTAAATAAGGAAATCATTGTACCACACATCCCAGGAAATAAAGGAAAAAAAATGATTATTAGTAAGAAGTAAAGAGAAGAAAGACCATTCAATAAAAATAAAATGTTCTCGTTCGATTCAATATCATATAAAAACAAAAACGTAAGGCATCTACAGCTCAATGATGCGTCGACTGTACATATTATATCATTTATGAAGGGTAAAATTTCTTCTAAGAAGTAAATTCCTTTTAGATAGTCAAATCATTGTGGATATTAGAATAGTTCTCTGGATAACATTCAGTAAAATGTAATCACAATCCATTAACCAAACAAGCACTGGGATTAGTGTAATAACAATGATGCAAAAAGGAATAAAACACAGAAAACAGTAAGAGAAACACAAAGATCCAATTAGAAAATTCATTGAAATGATCGAAGATATTCTATCATCCAAAGCGTAGAGAAAATCCAAGGTTAAGCCCTTAAGGCGTGGAGAAAAAAAACAAGCACAAAGATAAACCAACAAGGATGCAAAGAAACCCATACGCAGAGGTTCTTTTTTCTAGAAGGTGCAAGAAAAACAATCAACCAAGGACAAACAACAGATGTAGACGAATGACAGGAACACCCTTCGCTTATCATCCATGCACAAACAAGTGGGGCATTGAGATCCATAGGTCTATTAACGTCGAAGAGACGACCGTACATCAGGCTCCTGGATAACTGCTTAGGTGCGGACCGATGAGCTAGGGACGAAGGAAAAAATAAACCGCAATCATCGTAATCAATAAGCCTCAGGATGGTCAATACATGCAGGGATTGAAGGCCATGGGAAATCAATCAACATCAAGCTAAGGCTATGTGGAAATTTTAGTCATCAACTAGAACGCTAAGACTATCATATTCTTTACCTGATTAAGCATACAAAACTGAAAGCATAAATCAGACTAACAATCTACCATGCAGAAATAAAGGAAGTGTATTGTTGCCCAATCGTCGGCTCTTATTTGATGTCCCACGTGCTTCATGCAACTCCCTCTTTTTGACCGATGACACTTCATCGGTGCCTCCCAGCCAACGCTAGGGATACTCTTCTTCCCTCTTAGCCCCCCGAGCTACAAAGGGGCCATAAACACTAACCAAAGAATCAACTACCTCCCATCTAGCCTCGCAAGAATGAGCTACCACTCCTCACTAAACTAGGTATCCCAACTCCCACAAGCTAAGTCAGTCAAGTATAAATTTTTGCAGTGTAACATTATGCAAATAGAAGAGATCCATCATCCTTCTCCTCCCTCTATTATATAGAGTGTTGAGGTCCCTTGCTTTCCAAAAATCCCATTTAAATTAAAGTTTAATAATTTAATCCATAAAAATCCTCCCCATACAAGTGTCACCCATCAACTTCATTCCTCCATAAATTAATTTCATTAATTAATTAAATACCCCTATTTCCCTCACTCATCTAAAGGCACTC